>APFE030298517.1:88051-100597 GCA_000404065.3 Pinus taeda
ATGAATGTCTGCCATTTTTTGATAGGATCATGATTGTTTTATTCTAATGTTTATATATATCTATGTCTCTATCTAATATGGTCTTTAGGCATAATTCTATAAAGGAATGATTGCTTATGCAGGTGAAGACATGAAAAAAGTTCCTGGTCTTATGGGGAATCAAGTAGGAAGAGTAACCTCAACATATTTATGAGATCAATATCATGTGGATATGAATTGATATGACGTGTTTATACCATGTCTATGTTTATGATATGGCTAGGCAATGTTTAGGAATACATCAGTGGAATGGAAGTACTATGATGGATGGCATGCTAAGAAAAGCATAGATGGTAGAAAGACACTAGAAGAAAGGTCACTTGGTAGAGACATTGTGGTTTTGAATGTGTAGTATTATTGTTGTGCATATGTTGTATATGTTGTACATGTTGCATATGTGATGTTGTATTCATGTGGTGTTGTGTATATATAGTGTGTGTATGTGTTGTTTATGTAATGATATTTAGAGGGTGGTATAGATATTGTTGTTTGAATATTGCATATGTAGTGCAAGGTATAGTTTGTGTTATGTACATGTTGGATATTCGGTGTTGTGTACATACTCTACAATACGCGTGATGGATATGCAGTGTTATGTTCATATGGTGCTATGTACATGTTGGACATGTAGTGTTGTGTGCATAGGGTGATATGTGCATGTAGTATATATAGTGCGATTTACATATAGTGTTGTGTGTGTGTTGTCCATGTGGTGCTATGTGCATATGGTGTTGTGTGGATGATTGTACAAGTGGTGTTGTGAGAATGTACTATTGTTTACATGTTGTACACATGGTGTTGTGTGTAGGTGGTGTATGTACATTTTGTGCATGTGATGCTGTGTACATTTGGTTTCATGTACATGTCATGCATGTGGTACTGTGCACATGTGGTATTGTGTGCATGTTGTATAGGTGGTGTGGTGTACATGTGGCATTGTGTACGCATTGTGCAGGTGGTGTCTTGTACATGTGATACTAAACACATGTTGTGCAGGTGGTATTGTGTACATGTTGTACATATGGTACTCGTGTATATATGGTATTTTGTGCATGGCGTACATGTTGTGTTGCGGGCATGCAGAACTATGTATGTGCATTGTGTAGTTATGGTATCGTGGCATGTGTACTCGTTTTGTTGTACTCTTTGTATGTATTTGTCTTGTGTTGTACATAGGATGTAGGCATGTGTATTTTGTTTTATTATAGATTGGGTGTAGGTTTATGTGTGGTATGTTAGGTGTAGGTGCATGTATTGCATGGTGTTATATGTCGTGTGTGGTTTTATGTGTGTGATGCACACTATGTGTATGTGTACATGGTTGAGGGGAAAGCACTAGGTGTTTTTCAGTTGTGGCAATCGATCCGGTGTGCATATTGAATAAGGACAAAGGTAAAAGCTAAGGATTGATTAAGGGATAAGTATTGGTATTTTATTTTAGTTTTATTATGTGTGTGATTTATGATTTTTATCTATGATGATTACATGTGATCTATGATTCTAGTTTATGATGGTTACTTATGATTTATGATGTTGATATATGATGGTTGTGTTATGAGCTAACATGATGTGATATGTTTATACATGATGATTTGATCAAAGATTCTATTTTGACTCTTGCAAGTGTACCATGTCGATGGGCCACCAAGGAGGTATGATTTGAAGTTATTTCAATTTATTTTGAATCTAACAAAAGTTATGTGGTTCATCAAGTTGGGTATTGAAAATGGATGGCAAGCATTACCAACAATAGCAAAAGGATTGGAACAAGCAGTGGTATGCTGATAAAGAATTTAGGAGCAAGGCCATTATGGGACGCTAGTACCCAATTGTGTCTGTTGATTTCCATGAGCACGATATGATTAGTATGATGGTTTGAGGCAGGGAAATGCCTTGGTTTTTGGACCTTCCAATGAGAGGAAACCATGCCGAGGGATGTATTTCCTGGGATGGCAGTGCCAATAGAAATTGGAAGGTGTCTGACTGCACAGAAGGGGGTGGCTGGATTGCCTGAGGGACTATGTAGTAGAGAAGGGAAGGTTGAGGATTGATTATTTTTTGTCATTAACATTACCAGATGGAATCAAATGCACATTGGGAGTGTGCCTTGGAACAATGAGCTGGTAACTATTCACTTAGAGGACAAGTGGTGCTAGATTGTAGTGTTGGACATTGGATACAGATTTGACCTTGCAGTGGATTCTGGACTTCCTGGGAAGGAGGTGAATCCTGGTATTACTTTGAGGGTGGAGGTGTGAGCATCTGGATTCCCTTATTACTGATGTAGGCATGTAATCCTTTTATTTGTTGGTTGAGAAAATGTGCATATGTGTATATGTGTGTATTACTATAAATATTGTATTAGGCTGGATTTATAAAGCTCTATAGATAGTATGATTTTATGTTGGGTGAAGTAAATTTGTATGTGTGTATTTGCGGTTATTACTGTAAATATCGCAATGAGTTGTGTTATAAAGATCAAGTAAACAATATGTTTGTCACGTTTTAGCATATGGTTATTATAAATACTATAATGTGTTATGTTATAAAGCTCCATGGGAAGTATGTTTTGTTTTCAACAATTTTGTTGGTTATATGTGTCATTGAAAACCGAGGATGGTGTTCCCCAAGGGGGTGGGTTCTATAACAACCTTGGTTAAAAATTCATGTAAAAATATAATACCACGATCATGGGACATGTAGATCAAGTTGAATGGTGGGAAAAAATTCTTAGTGGGTGTTCATTTGGTTTATTATGGATAAGGAAAGTGGAAAAGGAAACAACAAAGGGTTTGGAAAGGAAAATAGAACTTTTGGCACATTTATTTATGAAAATAATGGAAATTAGGAGAAAATAAAGGTGAAAGGTCATAGGTTACATGTGAGTAGGAAATTGAAGGAAAATAATGGAAAATGAGAAAATAGAGGCCTCATTGATGAAAAGGCTCTCGAGGATTAGTTCATAGACTTTTTTCAGTTCAATTTTGGATCTCTCTCTGTAATCTCTCTCTCTCATACTCTTGGACACTTAGAGTTTCTTGGAGCACTCTTAGAGAACTGTGGCATACTTGTAGTTTTGGAGTAAGAAGGAAAAGGAAGAGCGGGAAAGCACGAGAGGACATCAGGATCAATAGTTATTATGGGGTTTACTTGTAGGTACCAAGTTGCATGTATGTTTTCCGTTTTAGCATGAATGGAATATGCATGTGGTTTATTGGTCATGATATGTCACTAGCATGGAGGATTTCCTAGATTGATAGTGGATTCTCCTAGCCTTGCCATTTTCTAGATAGTCATGGTGTTGTGGGTTTACTTCTTTGTTTTTCTGGTTGATTCTCATGTTTTCTTTAGCTTGGATTAAGTTACTAGTTCCTGGAGCCTTGGTTGGAAAAACACTTTGGAGCCCTATAACAACTTGGGTTTCATTACTAGTCCTGGAGCCTTGGTTGGACAAATGGTCTATAGCCCTCGGTCGGTTGAGTTACTAGTCTTGGAGCCTTAGTTGGATAAATGCTCTGGAGCTTGAAATCAGTTGTGGGTTGCGTTACTAGTCCCGGAGCCTTGATTGTAACAAATGCTCTAGATCCCTGGAAGCCTTGGATAGAGACCAATATTGTGATGGTTTTGTGATGTAGGACTGTGAGGTTGAATCATTGTTTGATGGGGTGAGGTGGTTCTACCTCTGGAAGCCCTAGATGGTTTTGGATTGATGTGTTTTATGAGATACCACATTCATGCTTGGAATATGTGTTGAAGAATCACAGGCATTATAACTATTTGTGAGATATTTAACTTTTCTTATTAGCATATTCCTTAATATTAGAGTGTGTCTTCTTTAGTTCATCAAACAACTACCAAAATAAAGAGACAAGAACACAATATGTTGTCCTTCTTCCAATGCCAAAAACTCTCACTCTTTGAGAGGAAAACTCGCAAAAAAATATTCTTATAGAGATTGTAGTTGATGAATACGAAGACCATGACCCTTGACCTATTAGGCCAGTCCAAGACCAAGACACCAATCCTTTCCTTTTCCATTTCTACTTCATTGAGATCATTATTATTGTGCCTTTATTGAGATACTCATCATAATAATGAGTTCATTACTATTGTACCATTTCTCCATCTTCACATGGATCATTGTTGCATCGTCTCAACAACACCATCATTATTGTTTCATCTTGGTTGCATCTTGCTGCACTACCATAAAGATCTTCATTAGAACACCATTGAGACCATGGGTACAACTATATTGAGATCATAATTGTGTCCACTAGATATGCCGAAACTGAGATCCTCCTCATAGCATGTATGCCGAGACTGTAACTTCTAAGGTAGTTGAGATTGTAGTCACTGAAACTGTGAAGAGACCATGGTCATGAGGCTATTGTAATTCACTGTGATCATCACCAAAGATAGAAGAGGCATCCAAAGTTCTTTATCACATAAAAAATCACAGAGGAATCTGAGATTATGTGTCATTGTGCTTGTCCGAGATTTTAGAGATCTATGCGAAGATGTCACTGTTCTTGTCACCGAGATTACAGAGGTATGCCAAGGTTCTGTCCTCATCCAAAGTTGCCAAAGCTTGTCCGAGATTTTGTCCTTTTGTTGTCATCCTAGCTGGGTATATATAGTTGTTACGGTTCCATAATAAGCCGACAAGTCCATTGAGCTGATGTGTCACCTTTTATGAGCTAAATTGACAATTATATATATATATATATATTTTGAGGCTGACATGATTGTTCTCTTCATCATTTTCCTAGTTTATGTGTTCAAGAGGGTTGTGCTTGTCTTAGAGGGCATTTTAGACTAGTATACATTTACATAGAGGGTCAAGAAGAGCTCCTTATACATGAATACGACTCTTTGACTTTCCTAGACCTACTAAATGAGAAAGAAACTCATTCTTATAATTTACAAAATTAATATTCTTTTTGTTGACAAGTACAAAGATCAAAATTACATTTGTAAATACTGAAACTAGTTACACTTTCTTCAACACTCCCTCTTAACTAGGGGGCATTTATAATGGTACTTGGTTATTTTCAATCCGAAGAATTTCTCATAAGAAGAATTGGATTGGTAACTTCTTTTATAGCATCATATTAACCAACATTGTTTCCACAACTAGGCCTTGACAAATAGCTCTATCTCTTATTAGATTAGATTACACACAATTTTGGTGAGATGAATGACTATAAAAACCTTCATCATTGTCTCTCAAGGTACATACCCACCCGGGTGTTCACTGAGTATGACCTTCTAGGACTATTCTTATCTGGGGTTCCCAACCTTCAAATAATATCGGTCCTTTTGCCTACTATTATATTGGATGCCCTACACATCCTCAAAGAGCATTAGATGCCAGTTGATTACCCAATCCTCCATTATTTCTTCCCTGGTGAATATAATAATGTTGAGTCTATCATCTATCTACATTTTAATTCATGGCCTTCACTAAGACATATGACTGTTAGTACTGGTCTAATGCATGACACATGAAATGGAAAAACACATCTATCACTCCCTTTTAATCACGGGTGAATCAATCCAGGCTCCCTATTAACTATGGATTCCCCCTTCATCAACAACTTCTTCTTCATTGGCACTTTAGTGACTTGATCAATTTTTTTTCTTGATGTCATGAAATTCGATCAATCTTCTTCCTTGTAGGGCTTTTGCCATCGACCACTTTCCTTCTTGGTTTTTCATGTCGTTTCTTTCTTCATGGAAAGTGGCCTTCTTGGTACATTCCTAGAACATTCTTCATCTAGCTAATTCTTTCTCATCATGCTTATTTTAGGAGTTTCCATCCACTAAATGAATGCTAGTTGTACTTGCACTTACAATTCTTGTTCCAGTAGCCCTACATGAACTCATCTAGATATTATTCAAGAAATCAAAACATATCATTAAATCAAATCATACATTTTGAGATGGCTCTTCATCATGACATCTTTTTAGTAGGTATCAACATCTTGCATACTTGTTGACACATTTCCCAAAGATATTTATTGTTAATGTTCTCTCTTTTCCAAACTTTCCTTAGAGTCTTTATATCTTTTCGGGAAATTTCCTAGTCAACTCTTCATGGTATTTTGGATGGTGATTTACTTCATCATAGTTTCATAGCTCACAATATTTTTCTTCCTCACACATTCCATTCTTAAGTGTTTCTAATTAGAGTTTTATAATCGTAGTCAACTGCCTCATACTATATATGAGCACATATTATATTGATTTCATCTAGTGTGACTTATGCCTTTCTGCATCTCTTCGGAAGAGGAGATCATTTTCCCTTGATCATGCTTCTTAAGATAGAAGTGACGATCTATATTACTTGCATCCATATGACATGACATTATAAAATTAAATACACGCAAGCATACCTCATTTTACCTTTAGATCATCTAGGCTTCTTCTAGAAACTTTCTTGATTGAGGTGCCATCAACCCCTTGATTTGCTTCTATTCTTATGTCACCATAGCATTATCCATGAATTCCATGAGTTGGAGTTCTTGATGAAACAATTTCTTCCTCTCTATATTAGTGCATCCTACAATCAGAATTCTATTAGAGAATCTTGAGGATCTTATATATCATCATCTGGTAGATGTTTCCCTTTGGACTTGATGTATGATGAGACCTGTCTTGGATGACTTCTTCCTTTCCTTCAATGTCCAATGAGGTTCCAAAGATTTATTTCTTTCATGTTTGACTACCATGTATTTTGTTCTTCATGAATCCCATGGTGATACCATGAGCTCTTCTTCTAATGCTTTGATGATGCAATGATGCATCTCAATATCATGGTCATATCTTTAACAAAATATCGCGGAGCTTATGATAGTATATTTTTATGAGGGAGGCCATATTAATCGTACTGGAGATTTGTTGCTCCCTCTTTCCTTGGCCCTTTTCTTCATCTTTTTCCATCTTTCTAGTGATATGAGATTCTTTCCATATTCTTTCCATAGGATTGAATCTTATACTATTGTGTCTTTTCCTTTCCTTTCTGCTCATAACTGTGTCCTTCAACATTTTTTCCTTCTATCTAACATAGATCCCACAAGTTGTTGAATGAGGTAACCTTCTTTGTTCATGTATATTTTTACCTTGATGATTATCTTATCATATTTCCTATATCTCTGAATTGAGATCTCATGAAGACATTATTTCTTTCTTTGATACCTTTATTTTGTGTAGATTAGGTTTAAGTGATGTGACCTTCTATACTGCATTTTTCAAAGAATGTATCCTACATCTTTTCATATATGTATTTGATGTCTTATTTCTTGGTAAATGGGGATGAGAGAACCTTAAGAGTTCCTTCCCATGAATTCAAGACCTTTTTCCTTGATATGTTCACTGACTTATTTTATCTATGAGAATTATGACAATCCTCCTCATTTCATGCAAGGACCTTTGATGACCCATTCAATCCATAGATATCCTTGTAGTCATGAAGTAATTTAACCAAAATTGATTATAAAAATGAAAGATACTTACTTGAGAAGTGAATATGAACTCTTATACCTGATCACTTTGGTGGTGGTTGGAGAAGATTTATTGAATTTTCCTCTTCGATGATCTCCTCTTTGATGGAAAGACTTTGTTCAATGGAAAAGTTTTCTTCCTTTTGATGAGGATGATCTTTTACTTGCCTTGGATGATGTTCTTATAGGGTAGGGAAATGATAATTTCTTTTATAACGTTGAAGGTGCTGACAATTCATTTTCTTTTTCAATATGCTTTGCCTTCGTTAGTAGAGTAGATCGGGATTGCTGCTAATGTTTCATCATGTTTCAAGATGAGTTGGTCTTTGATTTTGAGATCCTTTGAGTTACCTTGCTTTGTAAACATCTTGATGAGGGTTTGGTGGCCTTTTGATGATGTCTATGGAGACACGAGTTCTTACTATTGTAGACTTGATCCTTCAATCTTGTCACAACCCTTTAAATTGGTTTGATGCCCTTGAAGGCTGATCCTTGTATGTCTCTTTGTTACCTTGCCTTTGACTTCTGAACCTTAGCTCTAATATCATGTTGAATAATATAGGGCATATTAATTTAATGATATTTTTCTTAACATGATAATTATTTGTGAGATATTTAACTTTTCTTATTAGCATATTCTTTAATATTAGAGCATGTCTTCTTTAGTTCATCAAATAGCTACAAAAATAATACATAATAACACAAGATATTGGCCTTCTCCTAGGGCCAAAACCACTCACTCTTTAAGAGAAAAACCCACACAAAATTCTTCTTATAGAGATTATAGTTGATGAATACCAAGACCATGACCCTTGACCTATTATGCCACTCTAAGACCAAGACACCACTCCTCTCCTTTGTCACTACTAAGATCATCGTCATTGCTACTTCACTGAGATCATTATTACTATGCCTTTACTGAGATACTCATCATAACAATGATATCACTGCTACTGCACCATTGCTCCATCTTCATATAGTTCATTACTAGATCGTCTCAACAACACCATCATTACTATTTCATCCTGGTTGCATCTTCTTGCACTACCATAGAGATCTTCGTTATAACACCACCAAGACCATGGTTTCAACTATACTGAGATCATGACTGTGTCTACCAGGTATGCTGAGACTGTATAATCCTCTCCATCATAGATACACCAAGATTGTTCGACCAAGACTGTCAATGTGTTTACAATATATATAAGTCGAGACAGAGTATAATTTAGATCCTCCTTATAGCATGTATTTTGAGACTGTAACTTCCGAGGTAGATGAGACTATAGTCACTGAAACTATTAAGAGACTATGGTCATGGGGTTTTCGTAATTCGTTGTCATCGTCACTAAATATAGTAGAGGCATCTGACATTCTTTATCCCACAAAAACTCACAAAGGAATCCAAGATTATGTGTCATTGTGCTTGTCCGAGATTTTAGATATCTACACGAAGATGTCATTGTGCTTGTCACCAAGATTACAGAGGTATGTTGACTCTGTACTCATCCGATGTTGCAAAACCTTGTTCGAGATTTTTTCCTTCTATGGTGACCTTAGCTAGATATATATAGCTTTGACGTTTCCATAATAAGTTGACATGTCCATTGAACCAATGTGTCACCTTTTATGAGCCGACTTGACAATTATATATATATATATATATATAGAGAGAGAGAGAGAGAGAGAGAGAGGCTGACATGACTATTCTCTTCATCATTTTGCTAGCTAATGTCTTTAGGAGGATTTTTCCTGTCTTCGAGGGCCTTTTATACTAGTATACATTTATATATAGGCTCAAGAAGATATTATTATACATGACTTTGACTCTTTGACTTTCCTAGACCTATGAAATGAGCAAGAAAATCATTCTTATAACTTACAAAAATAATATTTCTTTTTCTTGACAAGTGAAAACATAAAAATTACATTTGTAAATACCGAACCTACTTACATTTTCTTCAAAAATATGACATGGGGATTAATGGCAGAATAGGGTTTTGGCTCAGCCATGTCTACAGTCGGGTGGTTTGTGGAAGTCCCACAACTTGTTGCCTTTTCATCATTAATGTGAGGCTATTTCTCCTTTTTATTTCATGAGTATTATACTAGTTTATATGTAGATGGTATGGTTGTGATTCCATTAGTATTTATGTTACTATTATGTTGGTTATGAATATGTATTATGAAAATAGTTATGTATGGGTCTCATCATGTTTTTTTATTGTAAATGGATGAACAAAGTATCTATGACCTAATGGATGAAACTGCAACCAGTGTGTTGAGCTATCAATGCTTCTTAGAGATTCTCAAATGAGTATGAGACCCATATGCATATATTTTTTGTTTACACCTATAGATTACATATTTGTGATATCTTTGTTGAAATTCCTGTCATGGCTTGTAGGGGTCTAGTCAAGCCCTTGTTCAAGTAATTGCATTTGTATCATCATTCCATTGTTATCTTTATGTTTAGAAGGTATCATTTAGTTCTGGGTAGTGTCCTGGGCTCTAGGCTTGAAAAAGTGGCTGAAATCCCGATGACGTGGGCAAAATAATGGGAAAAATAGTCCTTGGACACTGGCATACCATGTCGTGGGAGCATCTGGAGCCCTATGGACACATTCATGCCCATATCATGGGAGCGTTTGGGGGTTAATTGGTGTAAAAACTCAGTGGGACCTGAGGAATGGTTACTTAAGAGGTGGGGATGGTTCCTGGGAGTTATGTTCTTGATGTGGAAGGTTTGTATGGTTTGTTTCCATCGGTTCCACTTCCTTAAGGTGACATAGGAGGTCAAATCATATCATAGTAACTTCTCGTCACATGTTTACCCCTATTAGTCAATTACTTGGGTAGATGTGGGAGGAGGTTGTTACATAGGATTTAAAGAAATCTATGGTGAATATATATGGAATGGGAAATTTTCCATTGGGAAACTTGTAAACATCCTGACCAACCTCTTTCATGGAAATGGATTTACTCAAATTTTGATTATGTTCCTCTGTGAGTGTCCTAGGAATATTCCTTACAATCTTTTGGATTATTTTATCTCTATCAACTAGAGGTTCTTCTGCAACCCTTTGGAAATGTTGCACCAAAATTCCCTTGATATCCTTAGAGGCCTCATAAGGCTTCCCCTCTTCATCCTTTATTCTCAGGATTCTATTAGAATTCATATGCTCTATTTCCAACCCGTGAAAGCACATTGTGTTTTTCTCCCCTTCCTGTAACCATGGGATTCTAGATTTTTTCCTCGATAATATTTCCTCCTGTAATCATGTATCCTCCAACTTCTTCAATATTTTGATCTCCTCTTTCCTTTTCTCCATTGTATAATCCTTTTCATCCAGTAACCTTTGCAATTCCTCCATCTTGATTACCAAATCCTTTTTAGCTGAAAAATATTACCAAAGTCATTTTTATTCTAGTTCTTGAGTTGGTTCTTAATATACCTTAGTCTTTCTTCTATTCTCAACATCTTGGTACCTTGGATTGATAGAGGTTTTGACCACCATTTCTTAACATTCTCTATAAAAGAGGGGTGATTTATTAAAGAAGATTCAAATATAAATGATTTATTTTTAGGCATTCCTAACATTACCACAACTAGAAAAAAAAGCTAATGATATGAACCACCACAGGGGATAATAGTTGCCTCAATATCCATCCCTTTCAATAACAGGTCTTCTGAGACTAGGAATCTATCTAGTCTAGAGGCTAATTGATGATACCCACCTCTCTTATTACTCCGAGTAACAACCCCATTACCTATAATCATATCAATAATTTTCTCATCTTCTATGAAAATATTGAAGGCCTCAGAGTCTCTATCTAACCTCCTCATACCACATTTCTTCTCTAGCAATGAAGTTAGCATATTGAAATCCCCCCTATAATCCACTGCCGGTTCAGATTTCTTCTTCTTAAATCCTTCAAATCTTTGAAAAAACCTATTTTTCATCATTTCTTTGTGGCTTGTAGACATTTGTAAACATAATGGAGCCTGGAGCACATATTATCTGAAACTCTAGAGAGAGGAAGAATCTAGTGTATTTTTCAGCTACCAAGTTCATTACCTAAGGTTCCACCAAGTTACTAACCCTATTGGATTACTTTGAGCTTCAACATCTAAGTAGTTGAATTTCCTACAAAAATTCCTATATACTTCCTGCATATTATCAATTATACATTTAGTTTCTTGAATAAATATCATATCCATATTTTCCATTCTTATCTTTTTCTTTAGCAATCTTTATTTTCTGACGTTATTCGTGCCTCTTTCATTCTAAGCAATTATTTCCATATTCAATTAGGGGGGTTAGCAACTGAGATAAGAGCTGACATCTTACCTAAATTGATGAGCATCTCTCCTTGGACTTATAGAGCTACATTGATCGCCTTTCTTCCACTTTTCCTCCTGGTTTCGTTTGGAATTAAGGGAAGTTGATATTCGAGCACCTTGATTCCAATATCACCAATCTCCCCATGCATTCACTCTATTCCTTGAATTTTTGTGTCATCTTGCAATGGATAAATGTACTTGATTTGATCCACATGTTTCAATGGGATTGCATCGAACCCCCACTTTCTCCACTATTCCACCATACCCTACAAATCCATTCACTCCCTCTCCATTATTTCCTGGAGATCAGGATCTAAGTTCTGACCTTTCTTAGTGCCATTTCAGTGTCTCATTTTAGGTCTTTCGCATGATCTGGAATATCCATGCTAGTATGAGAGTTTTCTTGAACCTCATACTAACTACCCTTGTATTATTTGTTATATTTTCCAATTTCTCTCCATCTTTCCCTTCCTCCTTAGGCATTGTATCAGATAGGATGATGAAATTGTTCTTTGATGTGGTTCTCCCCACCAGTGTTCTCTATTTTTTTCTCTTATTGGTGTTAGAAAATTATATATTACGGAGCAATGGAACACATAAAATATTGCAGAAATATAAACACAGAAAACGCACAAAACAAGAGAGACATAGATATACGTGGTT
>APFE030298517.1:101217-135131 GCA_000404065.3 Pinus taeda
TATACATCCCGCTGAAACAAAGACCTCTGAACAATCATGCTTCACACACAACAATTGGATTTCCCTTTTATGACTTGATTTTACAAGACATTTCGCATCTTTGAGCTCTTTCTCCTTGTGCTTCTCCACTATATGGTCCAGGGGAAATCCCTTATGAAATGTCCATGCTTATGGCAACATCTACACCTAAATGGAATATGTTCATAATAAATGGCCTGCAGTCATGCTTCGTGCAAAAATTCCAACCAGATCACTCCATTAAGGGCCCAAATACATCCATTTCTATGAAACTCTTTGCATACAAAGTATACCATCCTTGCAAAGTCACATTTGAACCCTTCAAAAACTTACACAACTTATTACCAATGAGTTCAAGGTCAACGGTGGCTA
Source organism: Pinus taeda (assembly GCA_000404065.3). Lineage (NCBI taxonomy): Eukaryota > Viridiplantae > Streptophyta > Pinopsida > Pinales > Pinaceae > Pinus > Pinus taeda. The sequence goes on from APFE030298517.1 coordinate 101,608, forward strand.
GTAGTCTAGGGACAGGGAATAAAGTGTAATCCACACTGGAACATTTGTGAATGATTAATTTTCTAGGGAAAAATTCACGTTCCAGTGACACATATATAGTCTGACTGATGCAAAGAAATAAGGTCCTCCATCAAACACTCAATCTCTATCTTTAAGATTTGCAAACAACATAATAAAAATCCTTTCAAACCCAGTTATTATAAACATGAATTCATTTAATTCTAAGTATGATTTTTTTTTTCCAAAAAATAATTCAAGTTAAAATTTATAAACACTATTTCCATTTTTCCACATGTATAAAATCAATTTTCTCAAAATTGTTGAACCCAAAAGATATAAACATTAAACTCACCTATTTATAGGAACAACATTATTTTTCATAAATAAACATATTCCATGCATTTAAATAAACACTTTCCATGTATTAAAATATTTTGTATCTTGAAAACTCGAAATTTAAATGCATAAATTTAAATATTTCCTATACATCCAACATTTTGAGCAATGCCAATTTAACCCCATAATTAGAGGCATTTAATTATACATTTAGTATGCATGAAAATGCTTTAGACAATCGAAATACAAACCATTATTTAGATGTCCATTATAGCCACATTTTCACTAACAAAGATTACATCTAAGAAAATAGGAATTTACACAAAAATCATTTTTGATGGAGCTAGTTTCTTACCACCAGCAATCTCATCTAACCAATCAAAATTCCACAAAAGATGGTACCCAATGCAAACACATTTTTACAATCCATAAAATAAGTTTGATAGATGCAATTCATGAAATCATTTTGATAAAAGTATTATTTTTCTTAGTTTGATATTGTAAAATGAAACACCATGTCACACACAACATAAACATGGTTACATATAGCTTGATAGATATTCCTAGTGTGATTTTGTGCAAACAAAAAAAATAGCAAGAAACGAAAAATATCATACATAGATTTATACAAACATTTAATATACTTATTTATATTATATTGTTGGTATTATAAATCATGTATACATGTAAATAACAAATAAGTATATCATATTCTATTAGGAAATATGAAAATAGTAAAGAAAGAATGTAGCTAGCTACCCCATTATCTATTTTCCACCATGAAACACCAAATGACATAGTTTTCCACTCCAAGATTTACCTAATCCATGATATATTGCACATTCGAATCAATAATACTAACATTATTAAATCTATTGTTAGGTTCTAATACAAATTGAAAAGTTCAAATAATAATAAAAATTATACAATTAGATTGATATAGACAGTGTTACCCTTACAACATAAATAATATCCATTCATTGTCATAGTTAGGATTTACTTGCAAGGAACATATCACCCATTTTCTAATTCTATGATTACCACCATAAACCTTGAAACCACCTACCACCCCCTAACCATCCCCTAACTGTCTAAGGTTATGGGAAGGTTACCTCATTGACCTAATTTCCAGGGTTGTGTATGAATATGGTGTCACAATATCTCCATTTTCACATTTCCCTAAATTTAATTATTATACTTCCATTGCATTAAGCTCGCGAAGAGCATTCTAATGATATAAGTTTTTCCCTCGGTATGAGTCATAGATTAGAAGTTATTCTCATTTGAATTGTTTTCGTATTAAAAGAGGCTAGGTCATCACAAGGGTGTCACGTGGTGCACACATGGCCTCTAACAGCCCAAGTGCCACTCCCACATCATCAACATGGGGTCCACCAAGTAGCATGTTATGGTGGGTCAATTTTAGTCAACAAAATGAATGATTTTGCTATGTATGGAAGCTAACGAGGAAGCTCTATGGCCATGGTGGGGCCTCTAAATCCATGCCACACTTGATTGAGACTCTCCCAACTCCACAATTCGTACATGAATCCCATCGTGAATCTAATGCCCAAAGGGCTACAAGCTCAATGGGCCCATCCTCAACACCTCTCGCTCTATATCAACTTCAGATACCTCCATTATACTAATAACATTGGATGTGTCTGATGTTAATGGTCGAGAGATGGTGGTTTCCACCCCAGAGTCATGTCACACTAGATCATAGCCTTTTATTTCTCATATCAACTAATAAAACAAATTCCAAATTAGGATATTCTTACAAAATAAGTAAGGGAGTGACTACCCTCATCAAACTCCTTGGGTACTATGATATGAAGCCTCCATGTCCGGGACATTGTGTTCTAGTAGGTGAGAATAATGATAGGGGAAATTATAAAGCACTTGTTTCCTAGAAGTTAAGGCCCAAGGGACTGAGTCTTGAACCTCAATATGTTGTGCCATGTTTGATAATGAAGAGGGGTCTCAAAATACACCATGTTCAGAGCTAAGTGTGATGTGTGGCCCTAATGTCCAAATCCATATAGGTGGTAATGCTATATAAGAGAAGAAATTATAGTAACCAAGTTGTAATTATATAATACAAGCCATTTAGACATATTCAATGCAATTTAATTGACCAATTAACTAGCAAAAAAATACACCAAGTCACACAAATAATAAAAAAGAGAGCTATAATATATCAGTAAAATTTTACAGATCCATTGAATAGGATGAACTATGATTCATAACCTTTACTATCAAGTAATATGGATGAAATAATACATATAGTTTATCTCATCAAGTATGATAAAAACTTGGGACAACACAACACATGCATTTATCAAATTCATGAGATTTCATACATAATACCAAGAATGAACTTAACATAAATATTTACTAGTTGGGTAATCAATAACATTAGTGAATGTACAAGTACCCATACCAGACATGAGAATTTCATAAAATATCACAACTCATAACTCCATATATAAATTCAATAGACTTATATGAGTATGTTAATATGCTTAGAGCCTAAAAGAGGGACTTCTGCTCTCCGCCCAACCATAGGCTAGCTACACTACAAATTTCTTGAAGTTGAACACCTTTGTGCTATATCCAAACTCTAAGGGGATGCTTGCTTGGGGAGAATTCACACCAATGGCTTGGTCTTACACTTAGGAGACGAAGGCCAATGTCCAGGTGGTTTATCAAGTTCCCCCTAGTAGTAAGCACCAAAATGACTAAACCACTCTCTAATCTCATCAAAAAGGCTTCATCTAAGGTATAAATGGTCTATTGATCAATCTAGGAGGTTGAAGATATTGACCAAGTGGTTTATTAGCTATATTTGCAAAAAAAACATCAAATGTTTTTTTAGTCCACTATGTAGGTGGCTAATCATCTCTATAGTAAGAAAAACAGTGACTCGGATTCCTGTATCTTGGTGGTTTATTAACTATACAACAATCACAATAGTGGTTTGGTCATCCACTTACCCTACCACTAAGCAATCAGGAAAAGACTCACAATATAGTGGCCTCAAATGAAAAATCACAACATATAATACCGAGTTGAAGAGAACAATGCTCAACAATAAACTCTAGCACTGGTTGGTCATCTTTTTCATGAATCTACCAACTCCACGCACTCTAATGCAATCCAAAATATAATTTCACTATGTTCCAATGGGATATGATCAATACCCAATCAAATAAAAAAAGATGGAGTCTCCTGGAACTCCCTCATTGTTTATTTCTTTCTTCTGCAACATGTTTCTTCTTTTTTTCATTTATGCTAGTTATTGTTCTATCTTCCTTGTGTGTGTGGCATCTCCACTTTATGCTACACATTTATATTGAGTTTGTAGCCATTTTCTCGATCAATGAGAGGGACGAGGATGGGAACAACCCTATTTGTAGATGGCCTAACGCTTCTCGTCACAACCTTTTAGTGAAGTTGGTTAATTGGCCCATAAGGTGTTCATAAATTTAATGTGTGCCATTTATTATATTTTCACACCATGCAACATGATTCCCCTTAGACAAGGGATTCATGGTGTCATTCTCTTCATGTCAGTATTAAATGGACCTTTAATTTTGAAATTTTCACAATTTTTGCTTCAACCAATCGTGGCTTTCATGCTTCAAGTACAAAATTATATACAAGCATGGGGGAGAAATAATTTTTTTGTTACAGACCCCACCCCCTTAAGGGAACATCATCTTCAATTTTTTATAAATAGAAAATAGTAAATAAAAACTAATATTTGTATTTACAGCTCCTACATATTTTTAGATATTAATTTAAGATGGTTAGAGTATCCTTATTTGATCTAAAATTTCCCATATTACTTCATCATGTCCAAAGAGGCTTCCATTTCACTTTGACCTTTTCTATTACTCAATTCTAGAACATGATAATAATGGCTCCAAAGTAGGATGCACAATGATTTTGGTTGAATTTATGCCTTATATTCCACTCGTAACATAGAAAAATCAACCACATTATTAGTTTCACGTGCAAACTATTTAAGTAAATAAAATTTAAGTAGATAATGTTATTTCGCTATGGGTGTCAAGGAAAGTCGATAAGCCACTAATCCTAGCATTTCAATCATATAAAATGGTCCAAAAAATTTGGGTGCTAATTTAGCACAAGATGCCACTTTCAACGAGCTCTTCCTTGGCATTAAACTAGAGATACATATGTTCTCCCACATGGAATTATTTGTGCAATCCTTATTGGTATGCGTAGCTCTTTTTACTATCCTCAAATTATTCCTAATATTTAGAACTTCTTGCTTGATTTATATCAACGTGTCATGCCCAAGAACCACCCTATTCATTGGTTCATCCTAGTTAATGGAAGTGTTACATTTTTTGCCATACAAATCCTCAAAATGAATCATTTTCAATGAATCTTGATACCCATTATTAATGTATGCAAATGTAACTGATGGAAATAATTTTTCCCACCTCTTTGGTTAATGCATGACATACATCCTCAACATGTCCTCTAATTTTTTGTTTATCCTTGCAATTTGACCATTTGTTTGAGAATGATATATTGTAATGAAATCTACCTAAGTCCTAAAGCTAGAAAAAATTCCTTCCAAAATTTTGATGTGAACTTGGCATCCCAATATAAAATAATTTTCTTGGGTATGCCATGTAATACAAATATTTCTTTCATAAAAATATGAGCTATGTCAATGGATTATGGGTTTACTTAAAAGTTGTAAAGTGAGCTACCTTTCTCATATTGTCCACTACCACCCTAATGGCATCATGTTGTTTGGATGTCTTTGGAAATATTGTGGTGAATTCCATGGATATGACTTCCCACTTCCACTTAGGGATTGGGATTGGTTGTAAAAATCATTTTGGGTGACTACATTTTTCTTTGACTTGTTGGAATTTCAGGCACCTAGAAATATATTCAACAATATTGTTCTTCACTCCTAGATAATAGTATGATTTATTTATGTTCTTTATCATTTTTGGATAAAAAATATTACATGAATATGGTCATATCTGAAACTCATCCATTATGAGCTTCTTTAAGCCAGTCACACAAGGCACATGCCATTTGTTCTTGAAAAATAAACATACCATCATCATTGACCTTCGAATTATCGCCCATTCCCCGTTGTGGTTCCTAGTATAAGTATTCCTTCACATACTGGAAATTCCCATCATGTTGAAATGCCTCTTTGATCTTTTCTTTAATGGTAATTTCAAAAGTATTAATGGTTGACAGTTGAGCTACTTGTACATTTCTACTAAGTCCATCTACTACCCTATTTTTCTTGCACTTAATATGCTTGGTCTCAAAATCAAATTAAAAAATTATGGCCAACCATATGGCTTGTCAGCGTTTAGATTGGCATGATCAAATAAGTATCTCAACCCTACATGATCTGACCTCAATACAAATATTGTTGGGAAAAATACTGAGAGGGGTGGGGTGAATCAATATTTTAAAAGCTCACAATAATAATTTTATTTTCTGAAATATGTATGCGACTTTACTGAACCAAAATTGCGTATGTATGTGATTGATGTAAAAAAAACTATCGTATTCTTAGTAAACTTGTAAAAAACTATTATTTATCTGTTAAACTTAATTGAGAATGTAAGAGATTTATCACACATTTGATAAGCAATAAGAGGGTACAATAAGAATTGAATAAAGTATTAACATAAGAAACACATCGGAACATCGAGATTTAAGGTGGAAACTGAATGTGGGAGAAAACCACCATTGTTGTTGTCCCAGTCTTCAAATTTATTAATATCAAAAAATTCTTACATTCTTGAACTAGTGTAGACTCATGGTAGTATGCAGGAACCCACATGCTGAAGGCTACAACCTTCACTCATTCTCTGGCTCCTACTGGAAGGGAGCTCCAACCCCCTGATCTGATTACCAACTACTACTGGCAGGAAGCTTCGACTTCCTCTTTGAAGGCTCTAACCCTCAGCAACGTCCGTGGACCAAATTTCATAAATTTTCACAATGGATTCAACTGCTTTAATACATCACAACTTGTAGATCAATTCAAGCAAACATCAACTTAATTCAAACAAAACAGTGAGATCATTGCAGCCAAAAGATAGAACTGAACTCAGAATACTGCATCAACACATAGAATCAATTGTAACCCTCATCATTCATATGCCAACATGTATACGCTACTTCACTTAAGGCAACATGTGTGTAAACACGCTTTTCTGTAGAGAAACCAGCGTACAGATCTCAATATACTAAAAATTGGGAATTCTGAATTAGACACAGAGTTGACTAACACTATTCTAAAATATTTTTTTAGCTTACAAAACCTTCATATAGTTAGCAACATCAATAAGCTTTTCAGCCAAATAACATGTAAGCAAATTCAACTTGATCATTCAATCAGTTCTACTTCGGACATTATCACTCAACTGAGATCAACATGAGGACAACATTGATAGACAACAAAGATATAGTAGCACTGATTAAGTTGATGAGTCATTTATGAATAGAAACCCTTCCTTTATGTACGCTACTTTGAATAAATGAACTCGCATGGATTCGTGACTTAATTGAGACCAACCTACGTATAGATCTGCAAATTTTGACCTAAAATTGCGTAACTCTTAAGAACTTCAGAAAAACCCAGATCATAATATTCAAAGATGAAAACATGCATCAATACTTAGATCTAGTCAATACATGAGAATATCATACAATGTAAAGTCATTTCAGGTCTCATGATTCTGAGCCATCATTGTATTCATCGATGCATAATTATTTTAGATCTATGTGTCAACTATGGCCCTTACAATGAAAATATACTTTAGATTGAAGTATTCATAAAAAACCCTTTCACATTCACAATCTATCACTTTGACCTTAGCCTCCTTAGATAGTTAGATCCTCAGCCAATACCATGAGTCAAAACTAGATCAAGTAATCTTGGATGGGATCAAGTAACCATTACTGTGCTCAATATTGTGGGCTAATACCATGGTAAGGACCCTTGTTATTCTTAAATCAGGACGCCAGCATGTATGTGACTTTGCTTCTTTGTACCTGCGTGTATACGAGATTTGGCCTTAACGAAACCACGTATAGATCTTCAAATATTCACCTTTATCAAACTTCTGCTTCTGATATGTAAACCTTTGTTCCATCATTTTGTTATTTTGTTCCATCACTCTATCACCTATAAACTGGCCTGTGGATTCATCTAGTTACCATATAATTTTTCTATTAGAAGTGAGTTGCCATCAAGGACAACACATGCATCATAATGCCAACAATTTCCCCCTTTGGAATTGTTGGCAATCGTGTTGGTGTTGATCACCTAAACCTGTAGAAACCTTTTAAATGCATCAAATAACAATAATTCAAACACCAATATACTCTCCCCCTTTGACATCAAGGGCAAATGGTAGACCAAACCTCCCCCTTTGGATCTTATTTTCGCTATATTGTCCATGCTCCCCCTGAGCACATGCAGAATCTTCAGAATGATTTTCAAATGAAGAACATGACTCTATAACTCAACTGAGTATGACCTTCCTATCACCAAGGACTCATAGTTACATCAATCACCCAATCAAGTGGGGATACATATTTGACTCAGCCACCCAACCAAGTGGAATTACATTTTTGACTCTACCACCCAACCAAGTGGTCTTACCTATTTGACATGACCTCCAAAGTCGATACATGATTGAATATGACAATTATTACATCATAGGTCTCTAGATGACATTTACATAAAATGACAGATATGACATTAATAACTGAGACCAAGAGATCTTAATAGTAGCATAATTCAACAACCATAATGCCACAAATGCATTATATTATGCAAGGCTAATGCTCCCCCTGAACCTGTGCTACCTATTCATTGTCAACAACTCATTCATCAAAGCATCTTCATCAATTAGATAAATATCAATGAGAAAAACATAACTCAATACCATATCAACAGATTGTACCCATCAACACCAGACCAAGAAAAATCAAATCATAGGTGTCAATAGCATGTCAGAGGCTGATCTTGAGTTTGCCCCACTATTTTTCCATGAGAGAAAAACATACGCAATTGACTGTAAAAAAACACGCATATATACACGATTATACTTCATGAAACCAGCGTACAGAAATCAACCTTCTAAATTTTCACATGTAGACTGAGTAGACTAGATTAACAAAAAAATGAGGCAAAGGCAACTTCTAGTTTCTATCTGAGATATTCAAATGATTCTTTGGGAAGAGGCTTAGTAAATATATCAGCAACTTGTTCTTTGGAGGGAACATACTCCAATTTAACATTTTGCTCAATCACTTGTCCGCATAGAAAGTGATACTTAATTGGAATATGCTTGGTCTTGGAGTGCATAATAGGATCTTTCAAAATGCTAATAGCACTTGTATTATCACATAAGATGGAGATAGGTGGAGAACATTTGATTTGTATATCTTGTAATATTTGCATCATCCAGAGAAGTTGTGTGCAATAAGAAGCAGTAACCACACATTCTGCTTCCGTTGTAGATAAGGAAATGGAACATCGTTTCTTGCTGAACCAAGATACCAATTGGGGCCTGATGTAAAATTCACCTCCACTAGTGCTTTTCTGGTCATGAACATTTCCAACCTAATCTATATTTTTGTATGCAAGAAGGGTAATATCTACATCTTTAGGATACCATAGACCAAAGTTTTGGATTCCTCGAAGATATTTGAATATTCTCTTTACCACCTGAAGATGTGATTCATTTGGATTAGCTTGGAAATATCTAAAAATCCCAACTGCATGCACGATATCTAATCTGGTATCTGTTAGATAAGGCAGATTTCCAATCATAAACCTATATTATGGTTGGTTTATTGCGAGAGAATCATCATTAGACCCGGAGCTATGTCCTATCATCATGGGAGTACATATAGGTTTGCAATCTTCCATTCCATACTTCTTCAAGATCCGCTTGAGATATTTCTTTTGTGAGAGAAAGATGCCATATTTTTCTTGTTACACTTGTAGACCAAGAAAATAGGTTAGTTCCCCAAGTAAAGACATTTGAAATTCTTGCTACATAATAGAATCAAAGTTTTGACTCATAGATTATTCATTACTACCAAAGATGATATCTTCAACATAAAGAACAATACTTAGTAGTTTCTCATCCTCAATTTTTGTGTACAAATTATTATCTGCAGATCCTTTTGTGAAACCTTGTTGTTGAAGATATTTGTCAAGACAATAATAGCATGCCCGTAGAGCTTGTTTGAACCCATATAAAGCCCTTTTACATTTGCATCCAAGGTTTTCATCATTCACCAAAATGAAACCTCAGAATTTGTTCATATTTGCTCTTTTTGAGATGTCAGCTATAATTTTCTCCTACACTCAGATTCTTCATGTCTAAAGTTATTCCAAAATGAGCATTAAATTTCGTCTTTAAGAGGTGAGAAGTTATTATAGGTGTTCTTCTTGACTCCTATCCCATTCCTTTCTTTTCTTGATTCTCTAGTCAGGATAGTTTTGTGTGCAACACATTGAGCAGCGATATGACAAAAATTATGACATGAGAAACATTGTCCATTAAAGAAGAAATTTATGTGATCATAGAATATTATGGTGTTGTTTACCTTTTGAATGGTCCTTCTGTTGTTTTTCATCCTTGGATTAGAGTGAACATGATTTACCTGTGGAATTCCTTTATTGTTTTGTTGAGGACTGAAGGTTTGTTAACTCATTTTTGTTGCATTTAGATAGCTTGCAGCGGTGGTTGAAGACTTTTCTATATGAGATATTTATCCAGTGTATCCAAGACTTGTCTTCATAACAGGAGAGCGTCGTACCTTGGTAATTTCACCTAAGGTTTGAGATCCTTTAGAAAAATCTAAGATTCGAAGTTTTTATTTTTTCAGTTCTTTTCTTAGACTTACTACTTCACATTACAAATTTTCATTATGCTTTTCCTTTTCTATGAGTTGATGCTTCAATGTATCTATGGGTACTTTGTTTTCTTCCAAGAAAAATTTGAGTTGAGTAATTTCTTCAAAGAAATCTTTTTCCTCTAAAGAATCCACAAATTTATCATTAGACTCATTAGTATTTTTCTCAAGATCCATGAGTAATTTAGATTTTGATCAGATTCTCCTTCTTCACTATTTGACAAGCCATGACTATCTTCATGATTATAATAAATTCTTCTATTGTCAAACCATCTCCTATTACCTTTGCAGTACCCTTCCCTTTGTTATGGTTGTCTTTATGAGGAAATTTAGCAGAATAATGACCAACTCTATGACAAGCAAACATTTGAAGGGAAGCTTACCTCTGAACCTTCTAGTGCCTAGTTGAAGTTTCTATACAAAGTTCACCTCATCTTATCTTGATTCCCTGTGTTTTTCCTTTCAATTTCCTTTTGCAGATGGTTTAAATGCGTCTTCTTTGACTTTTGAGGTACCTCCTTTCCCCATTTCAAAAGTATTCAGAATCCCATGAACTTGAACAACAATAAGAGAATATTAATGTTATGAAATAATATAAATATTATTTAATAAAATTATATTATTATATTATTAATAATTATTATTTATAGTATAATTTTTATTTTTATTTTTTTGAAATTGGGAGTTACTATTCACATTAAAAACAAAAAAATATAGTTACAAAAAGGCCATCGAGGCAGCTATCCAAAGACCAGCAAAACGCGACATCAATCCCACACCCATGGAAAAAGGAAACAGGGGAAGAGAAGCTGGGTGGGGAGACTGATAGCAAGGGAAGAATTCTAACTGTGAGCACGTAGGCTCAATGCAAAAAAAAGCCTGATGAGCAGGTCAAAACAAGATTGAAATAGAAAATTACAAACCTGGAGGAGTCAGCATATCATCATCATCATTGAAAAAGTCATGAATATTGATTAATTGTTCTAGCATACCATTGGCTCCGGGGTGATATCCCTGAAGTGACGAGCAACATTTATGGCTTGAATCTTCGCCCTGGTAATAGGGTTATAGGATTGGTTCTCCCACTGGGCAGTTCAGCTGCAGTGAATAGGAGGAGGGGGAGGATGCCTGCGACGAGGGGCCATGACAGAGTGCTTAAGCTCAAAGGGAATGGAGGCAATTCACAGACTAAGCACCTGAAAGGGAAGGCCGTAGAACCTGTGCCGAGATGTTCTGTAGGAGAATAGGTCTGGGAAGAGGGAGGTCAGATAGCAGGGAAATGAGGCAAAAGATCTGGGTGGGGGGGTAGTTATGGATACATGCGAGCGTAGGCTAGTAGCAGGTGGGAAGTGAAGACTTATGCCGATCGACTTAATGAGATCAGGCAGAGAATAATTGCATGGTAGGGGAACGGGTCAAGAAGATCTGATCCAGGATCGACTTATGCTCGGAGAACGGGATAAATCTTCAAATGAGTACTCTGTCATAATGGATAGGCTAATTGAGCGGCTGCGGTATGATGCTTACGTTGTGCAGGTCATTGATATTGATTATGGTACACATCTTCTTGATTTTGGGTGATTCAAAAGAATTCCACTCCAGAGACACCAGCCAATCTTGGGTTGTTACCCCCTGGTTGGCTAGGCAGTGGGCCATGCTATTGGCCTTTCGTCTAACTGGTAGAGACAAAACCCCTTTTACTTCTATTATGATGTCGTTAATTTGCCAAGAATACAGTTGAGATGCCATCAAATAGAGACTTTAGCCACGCTTCGGCCCTGCTACAGTTTTCAACAAGCTTGGGTAGCAACATTGGAGTCTCCCACGACCAGAAGGCACCAATAACTGTTTTTCTTGGCAATGACAAGACCCCCAACTAGCACTTGGATCTCACCTACATTGTTGGTGGTATGGCCTAAATTACCATAGTAAATCCATAGGATGGATCCCATAGAATTGAAAAAAACATCTCCAAAGCCTGCTAAGCCAGGGTTGTTTTTGGACACCCTATTATAATTCAACTTGAGGAAAGGTTGTTAAGGAGGATGTCGGATAGTCAAAAACGAGGGATTGATTGAAACAGACTAGGAAGAAAAAGCATTGATGGTGATGGGAAGATCAAGAAGATTAAGGATCCTGCATTAAGCTGTAGTTGGAGGGTGGGGGGAGTCTAGAAGCTTAGTAGTGGAAGTATATTCTAGCATCGTTGTCTTGATGTTGTGAATGATCTGCTCCTCCTTGGAGGATGCATTCTTGAAGGTTCAAGAATTGCGCTCCTTCCAGAGAACCCAACAAATAATACACGGAAGAAGGTTCCAAGCCAAATTGATAAGAGGTTGGATAGAGAAGGTTGGGCGCCAATTTTCCAGGGTGTTGTGAATGGAATCAAGGGAGTGGTCAAAGGTCTCAAAGACTAACAGGAACCAAGACCAAATGTTGGCAGCAAAAGGGCAGGTGTTGAGGAGGTGGTTGGTCATTTCAAAGTCAGAGAGGCAAAGACTACAAATAGAGGGGCCATTGAAACCTTTCTTTTGAATATTTTCCCAAGTTAGAATTTTCCTATCCATGATCAGCCAAAGAAAGAGACTGATCTTCGGCCAATGCTTCCTAATCCATAGTTTTTTCCATTTGCTATCTGCTTGAGTAGAGTTCGGATTTTTCAAAAGGTTGTAAGCTTCTTTGATGTTGAAAGTTCCTTCTGGTTTGGAGCCGCATCTCAGAATGTCCAGACCGTCCATCCTTTAAATCTACCTGTTGATGAGCTCCTTATTAAGGGAGTTTACAGGCTGATGGAGATGGATTGGAAGATATTCTGTGAGGTTCTTCCAGTCCCTCGAATGAGAAGTTTCAGTATCTTTCCAATAATATTTTACTTTTATTTTATTTTGCTCATCTAGGTATTCTTTAACAGGCCTGTAAATCTCTTTATCCAGGCTAGGGCATTTCTCCCATGCATCCTCCAAGAATAAAGCATGCTAACCATTGCCAATCTCCTAGAAATTGTGCTCTTGAATCAGCGATATGTTTTCCCATGCCTTATTCCACATTGGAGACCCTTTAAGATTGTCTGAGAGCCTTAAGAGAGAGGCCCAAGGAGTCATGGGGGCATATTTGGCCTTCCATAGCATGGTCCAATTGGTGGTAGGATTTGTAATCCATCACCACCAAGTCTTAGCACCCATGTCCCTACCAAGGAGATCAGGGTCTCTAAGGCCAAGACCACCATCATGCTTGGGAGAGCACACTTTGTCCCAGGCCACCAGAGCCCACTTGCCATTGATGGCTTTGCCTATCCAAAGGAAGTCCCTTTGGATGGTTCTGATCTGGCTTGAGATAAACCTTGGAGCAGCAATAGTTGGGAAAAGGTAAAGGGGCATGGCTTGAAGGATAGAACGAACAAAGGTTAATCTTCCCACAAGATTGAGTGCCCTGAAAGTCCAATTAGAAATTTTCTTTTTGAGCTTGGAGATAAGAGGTTCCTAGTTCGAATAGGAAAGAGGTTTATCAGTAAGGGGAACACCTAGATATGTAGAAGGAAAGAGACTTATCTGGAAACCTAGGATTCAAGCAATATGAGTTTTAAAAGATATTGGGGTGTTGAGGAAGAAGATTTTTGATTTAGACTTATTCACATCCAGACCAGAGGCAAGGGAGAAGTCGTTTAGGATTGTTTTGAAAGCAAGGGCCTCCTTAACTGAGGAGCATCCAATGAGGAGGGTATCATCCACGAATTGTTTGTGGGTTGAGGGGGGGGAGCCAAGGATATAGCTAGAGGCCAGAAATGAGACTGCCGACCAAGGCTACCAAAATAGTTCTCCCTAACCCCTTTGCCAAAATGATAAAGAGGAAAGGAGAAAGAGGATCACCTTGTCTGATGCCTCTCGAGGGATAATTGATCAAGGTGGGAGATCCATTAAGCAGGATTGAGAAGAAGGCACCAGAAACCAGGGCCATGATCCAAGTGATCATCTCTTTGTTGAAGCCAAAAGTAGCTAGCATGTGTTGGATATAGTTCCAGTTGATCTTGTCAAAGGCTTTAGACATATCCAACTGGATCAACATCCCTAGCTTTCCTTGGTCTTTCAGTGTGTGAATTATTTCCTGAGATAGAATGATGTTGTCCACAATTTACCTACCTTCGACACATCTTGTTTGGTTTGCAGAAATCAGGATTGGCAAAAGAGGCTTTAAACGATTGGCCAGAATTTCGGATATGATGTTGTAGATGACATTGCAGAGGGCAATGGGTCGAAACTGATCTAGGGAGTCTACCCTTTCTGATTTAGGAATGAGAGCAAGGAAACTGGCATTGAGAGAGGGAAATATAGATTTCTTAATTCTTGATTCCTCCACCAGGTCATATACCGAGTCCTTGATTGTGTTCTAGCATGCTTTGTAGAAATCTATGGTGAAGCCATCAGGTCCTGGGGCTTTTCCATTCGGCATTGTTTGAATCGCTTCTTCCAACTCCTCCATGGTTATATTTTTTAACAACATCTGATTGTGTTCTTTGGTTAAGTTAGATGCGATATGATTGGTGATTTTCCTTGTGTGATCCTCATTGTGGTGGTTGCTATCAGTTAGGATGCTTGAGAAATGCCGATGGAGTTCTTCCTCAATCTGCTAATGAGTATCAAGCATCTGCCCCTGCTCGTTCTTAAGGTTGAGGATCCTATTCATTTTCCGATGCTGGATCATAGATTCGTGGAAGAAAGAAGTATTTCTCTCCCCCTCTTTGAGCCATTGGATCCTAGATTTTTGTCACCAAAGGATCTCTTCTTGGGTTACTCTTATCTCCCAATCTTTTTGAAGTTCCATCTCTGTTTGCTTTGTTTCCTCTGTTAACCCATTCTAGATGATTGTTTGTTAAAGAAATTTCATTTTTGACTCTATAATATTTTTCTCCAAGGTAATATCTTTGAAGGTTCCTTGGATCCATTTTTTTAATTCTTTCTTGATGAAATTGAGTTTTTGATGGAATCCTTTCATCTTGCTTTGTTGAAGGGGAAAATCTTTGTTCCACCATTCTTTGATTTTGTCTTGAAAATCTGGGTGGGGAAGCTAGAAAGCTTCAAACCTGAAGGGGGAATTTTTTGGTTTTAAAGAGATCTGGAAGGTAAGGACAATCGGCTAATGATCAGACCCCACCTGTGGAGCGATGATGGCCTCTGTTTCTAGAGATGAAAGGAAAAGGTCTTCAGAGAGAAGAAATCGATCCAGTCTAGAGGCAATTTGACGCTCTCTCCCTCTCCTATTGTTCCAAGTGTGGATGCCATTTTTGGTAGGGGTATCTATGAAGTTCATATCATCAATCATACCTTGGAAAGCTTGGGAGTCCGAATCAAGACAACAGAGACCTCCCATTTTCTCATCTAAATTTAGGATCATGTTGAAGTCTCCCGCCAGAATCTGGAACTTATGATTAATAGGCTGGAGATAGATGTTTAGATGACTGAGCCAAGCCAGCATTTCTTTGACCAAATGAGGCCCATAGACATTTGTAATACATATTTTCTCTTTGGTGCCTATGACCTAAAGGGTGGTTGTTAGGGCATGCCTTGAAGAAAATGAATCAATCAAATGAAACGTGGAGTCTTTCCAGAAAGTGGCTATGCCTCCAGCCGTGCCCTGAGAAGCTATGGCTAAATGGTTGTACTATTTTCTAAAACAGGTATGTTGTATGTTCATCATTTCAGACAGGCCACTTTTTGTTTCTTGCAACAGAAGAATGTCTATTTTTCCTGAGATTACTCTGGATTTAAGAATCCTTTTTTTTTAGGGGCTATTGAATCCTGTTATATTCCAAGATGTGCAATTCATGATAAAATGTTGGGGGTGAGAGACAGGACCTTTACCTTGCCTGCATTGATGAGAATTAATCCCAGCTCAGCTAGATGTTAACCTTTTGTTTTCCGGCCTCTTCTTTTAGGTTGGACTTTGGTGATTTGATTATTGGCCTTGAGATTTGCTTTGATGCCACCAACTGGTTGCTTCCCCCCTTGGTTGATGCTCTCTTTGTTTTTGGAAGTTATGTTCCAGGATGTATGCTTCTTCTATACGTTTGAGGTGGTCTTCTGGAGTACCCTCGAATCCTTCTGAGGTCCATTCCTTTGAAAGTTTCTTAAGATCCATTCCCATCAGAATTTCCTCTATTGCTTTTTCCTCTATGGTGGGAAGCTCCTCTGTGTAGTCCATTTCCATTTCTTCCTAAGTTTCCTGTTCAATTATGGATGGGTTTGTGGTGTTTTCCATTTCTATGTCCATTTCCTTGTGCTGATCTAGAATTTGTTCTATGTAGTTGCTCGCTTGCCCTTTCTTCGTTGTTGTTGATGAGAGGATTTCGTATCTGTTGTGTGTCGCCTTCTTGGGAGCCTCCTTTCCCTTAGTTTTCCTTCTAGCTTGCTTGTTTTGTGAGTAACTTTGATAAATCCCTGTTCACCTCTAACCCTAGTTGGGTCGTCTTTTGGAGGTGGTTTATTCTGTGAGAAATCTTGGAAAAGATGGCCGTGCTCATGTCATTTATGACATGTGAATGGAATATGTTCATAATCCACTAGTTGGGTCCATATTTCGTCCTTGAAGTTCAGGCTGATAGCTTTGGACAAAGCTCCTGAAACATCCATATAGGCACATATACGAGCATATGAGATGTAGTGTCCATTTCTTGTGCCTTCTGACATTTTGATGTATTCTCCCAATTCGTTTCCAATGGCTTGAAGCACTGAAGGTGCCCAGTAGTCCATAGGGAGAGAATATAGTCGGATCCATACTGGGACCCTAGTGAAATCTTCTTCTTCCAGCATGAAGTTCTCCTTCCAGAATCTTATGTATAGACTGGCGGAGTTGAAAAAATATGGCCCTCCTTCAAAGATGTGATCCTTGTCCTCTAGAAGAGCGAAAACAACTATAAAGAAACCCTTCGATCCAAGCTACAGTTCTATTGCCCCTTTAGGGTTCCATTTGGCCTGTATCCATCCTTTCAGAGCTCTTTTAGAGAGCCAAATTCCCATAAACTTACATATAACCACATGTTCCTTCATGTAATCTCTGTAAACTTCTATGTCAGGTTCTTGTATGATTATTTCTGGAATTTTTGCTACCTTTGGATGGCATGCCTTTGTCAATTGAAACTTATCCTGAGCCGTATCTATAGCACCCGATTTAGGGTTGTCATGGATTTTTGATAGGGTTGAAGCGCAAGCCGTAACACCTAACTTCTCCATGCCCCCAGTGTCAGATCCTTCCTGTTGAGGGGTTTTGATGGCTTTGTCATTTTCATGATGAGGGGAGTGAGGGCAGAGTTCCTGATCCGAACGAGGAACGACCCATGAAGAGGTAAGACGAGTGAAAAAGGAAGTGTTAGTTGCATGAGAGGAGCCCACCACCTCCTGTTTGAAGGAAGGACCCGCTTGAAGGACCTTCTATTCCATGACATGCCTGCTTAGCGAGCATCCTGTGCGGTGGGAAGCCAACTGCAAGGGCAGAGCTTGTAGAAGCCCATAACGGAAACAGAGGATCTCAAAATTAAGTCATGCTCTAGAGTTGTAGAGCTCTTACATTTCGAAACATCTTCTTTGTTATTGTTCTAATAATATAAATTATTATTATTAAATAAATTTTTCTATTATTAAATTTTAATATAATTTTTTTATATTAACCACATTTATATTAATGAGTTTGTGCTAGATTGTATACCGATAATACCGATAATATAAATATTGGAGAAGTTCTACGGTGTGAACTTTAAAGTACTTGGTGATACAGTCTATTGTTATGATATGGAACAAGCACTATCCATGTAAAAATAAATAAATGACAAAAGAATGGCAACGTGCTTTGCAACCTGAAGTAGGGGATGGATAATGGAATAAGTTTTCATTCAGGAACCTAATCAGTAATCCGAGAGAATGTTTTGAATACGTGTCGCAGCATATGAGATTTTTTGGAACAAATTCATGACTAAATGATGTATATGAAGAAACTATGAAAAGACTTTTATATGTAGTTTATACTGTCACAAAAGCTGCTATAATCAACCTGTATGGTTTTAATGCTAGGGCGTGACTTAATATGCCATTATGATAGTGGATAGAGAATATCCCAAAGCATAGCTTTGGTCAAGTATTCTTAGAATTAAGAAAAGAAATTTATGACTCATATGAACTGTGTCCTTGGTTGGACATGAGGCATGGTTGAATATGAGATCAAGGAATCTGTAGAAATCTTTCTGTCTCATTCGGCTAAATTAATTTAAAGGAAAGAATTTTCATTTGTCATTACAGATTAAAAAGCAGAAGCCTCAATATAGAATTATATACATTTTTATTGAGACACGGTTCGTTATTTAGTGTTTGGGTATATGAGTAATCAACGCACTCAGCAATAATTATATGGATTGTCCCTTCCAAAAGTTGATCAACAGTATTGAGAATTATATACATTTTTATTGAGACACGGTTCGCTATTTAGTGTTAGGGTATATGATTAACCAACGCACTCAGAATTAGTTATATGGATTGTCCCTTCCAAAAAGTTGATCAACAGCCACTTGACATAGACAATTGTCTCTATTGACTTAGTGTTATTCCAAATTATCAAATGATAATGATTTAATAAAGTTTCAAGTGATTGAATGTGGTCGATTAATGTTGTAATTTAAAAAGCTAAGCGCATTTGGTCGGTCAAGCATAAAAATATTAAAATAATCTAAAAAACGACAACAGAACTAATAAAAAGTCTGTAATTGAATAATATAGACTACATAACTCTCACTGCGCTCAAAAAGTGGGATTCCAATATCAAATTGGCCAACAAAATTACAGATGGACGACTATAAACGTAGGAATTGTTCCCCGGTGAGATTCTTGGGTTGTTTAAGAATTCGAAGAGATTGGATTTGATTGGGCGCTGGGTTTTTTCAATCTCCTGATACAGGGTTAGAATATGACTTTTATGGATGTTGGCAATGTCAAATTAGTGGTCATTCCTTTTTATACCTTTATTCCATAAACCGTCCTATCTCGAAAAGTCAAATGTATTGTTCTTAATTCAAGCGAATCTGTTCATGAGTGCGTAGACTTCCTATATAATTCTCGAGTCCTTCTCTAACGTCTCTCCATCGAATGAAGCTTTCGTCTTCCTTGCTGGTGTTCGAGTCGGCGCGAAGCATCACAAGACGAGATATTGGGCGAGACCCTGCAACAGATGACAACGAGTTGGATTGCTTGTCAAGAACAAGCAAACTTTGTATTGTTTATTATCATATATCATCTTAACTTCTGATTTGCTAGTTTGTTAAAATTTGTTTTTGCAGGGAGCAGGTTTCAAAATTCTTTTTCATTGCCTTAGAATGTTATAGCATAGTCCTCTCCTATAGGTTCTGTCCCGCTATATGTTTTTGTTTCAGGATTTTGTAACGTCAAGACTAACTCTGTTGGTATTTGTTTCTTTATTGTTTTTTCTTGTGTTTGCCTTCATAGATGTTTTAGCTCTTAATTATTATAGTTTGTGGGAGGAATGACGGTATTTCTATGGAATCAGTAATTTCTATTTTTGGTATTTTAGTTATCAGTTTTGAAAGTTTATCAATACTGGTAGGTTTTGGTGTAATAGTAAATTTTTTCGTGGTATGAGAGCCTGGACCCAGGTTCAAGTTGGATTGCCATAACTGAGTTTGACTGGATATACGTCTATAGAATCCTTAACTTTCAGCATAAAATTCCTAATTACAGTTTTAGAAAGTTCACCAAGATCCTAGTTACACGTTTAGAAAGTTTACCAACACCTGCTAGATTTTACGTTGATGTTACGTTAGATTTCTAATATAAAAGGGAGGAGGTTACGGGGAGCTTTCTTCAGTCCAACGAAAGGCCGTATAGGGATGATTCAACTGCTGGTTCATGGACTCTACTATCTTGTAATCCTCGAGGTTCAGTATTGGCGGCAAGATAATGGTGTGCATGACACGGGAGTCGTATTGCCACTACGCTGTTTTTACTTGGATTGAAGAGAGCTCCCAGAAAGTCTACTGCCTCTTTACAATTCGTGAAATTATATTTTGTTATGGTAAATTGAATAATTCATGTTAGTTCTTCTGTGCAAACACATTTAATCATGTCATTTCTGCTATGAATAGTTATAAATCTGCATGCTTGTCAACCGTGAATAACACATTAAAAGAATTGTATCAATCGCTTTTTAAGATTGTTGTTTCCTCGTAATATTTATTACACTACCTTATATTAACGACTTTACAGGCTGAGCTAGCAAGTTCGCGTTGGTCGCTTAACAAGCAAAGTGATTCGCCGAAATTGCTGTATTAAACTGATACGTTGTTAGTCTTGGCAGGTATCCAAAATTCTACAAACATTCCAACAAATTCATGCTGTGCATGTGCCGGAATGGACATGATCACGAATGGCCAGTCATCGATGCCCATTAGAGATAAGACAAATTATTAAGGACGTACTGCTTTTATGTGATTCGAGGCGAGGCAAATTGTGTCATGAATCCAATGCTGTAGTACAAAAAATTGCTATTAAACGCAATAGAGCTTGTCCTATATTGCAATAGCTTATGCTTATAAATTCTTTTTTTCCACGGTAAAGCAATCTGTGCTACGTTATTGCAATAATATGAAGCTTTATGTTCTGATTTTATATTATATTTCAAATGGTTCTATATTAATTTCAGCAAACATTTTATAAATTTAAGGGTTACTTACAAATTCGTTTTTCCACGCTAAACAATATGATATTCTTTATTGCCTTTCATTCTTCAATATTATGAAGCTCTGTATGTAGACTTTATGTTCATTCAATTTTTTCTATTGAAATTATAAAAAACTTTCCAAAGAACCTGTTCTGCTATCTATAAGATGTTATGTTATTTTCTGAATGGAAATGAAGAGCTATAGAGTTTCGCGACCCGCCACTAGGGTAAAAGACGATCTACGCGGGTGCTGCGTAATGGCTCCTCCGGCCCCCATCTAATGCTCCTCGTTTCGGGACCTGGATATCATTCAATATCTGTGCCCCTCGTTTGGTCACCCTCTCCAGCCACGTTTTTCGACTTTGCAGTTGAAAATGGCTACAGCATCGGTGAAGGCCTCCTCCTGAACACACGACAAACACACATCACCTCTGGCGCCATGAAATCTTCCAGGTCGAATCTCCTTCTCTTGCAACTCCCCGCCGGGTTGAAAGGAAAATCTCAGTGTTCCTCTCCCTCTGGAAATAGGAGCCCTCGACCTCTTCCAAGGTAATC
This sequence comes from Pinus taeda, assembly GCA_000404065.3. NCBI lineage: Eukaryota > Viridiplantae > Streptophyta > Pinopsida > Pinales > Pinaceae > Pinus > Pinus taeda. Next base: position 123,166 of record APFE030298517.1, read on the forward strand.
TCACATGACCCTTTGGCATGCTGCCCCTTGCTTGACCAACCACAAACTCTTCGCTCTCACATGGTACATAAACAAGGCCAGGCGATATTTCAAGCAAGTGGGCAACCGACCCACTGAATCTCTGACCCCGTCATATAGTGATAGAATATCCAAATGTAACAATCGAACTCTTTTGAGAATGTAAATCAACCTATGGGCTGGATCGATGTCTTCCGTCCACTTTCGATTTTACGGTTTTCAGCATACTTAGAATTCGAGAGTGCGAATATATGGATTTGATGGCTTCATGGTTTTTTTTTTTTTTTATATTAATGGTTTTAACTATTTTTACAAATTTGAAATTAAAATTAAAATTAAAATATTCTTTGGGAGAGTGAAATATTTGAAGTACCCCGTCTATATATATATATAATTTTATTATATAATTTTAGAAATTTCTTTTATAGAAATTAAATATATCACGTTTTTGAGTAATTTATTAATTTTTTATAAGTTTTCACAATTATATAATGAATAATTTTTAAACTTATATTATTATATTTTAAAACGTTAAGTTGAAGGCATATTTCTTTATAGGTTAAATTCACTTTTCGATCATAAAAATTGATTCGTTTATCTTTCCCATAAGAGCTCATAAAGAATGAACATTAGAAAGTAGCGTACGGAAACTGCAGCCATATCCAACTTCCTTTGGGACAAAGAAAATAAAACAATTTAAATCAAATAGGATATGAACAAAGGCACATTATATTAGTAATAGAATACACAATCCAAGAGAATCACATTATATTAGTAGTTAGGGGACGTAATATTTCTATTATTTTTAAGTATTTGTGAATTGTAATTGTGTAAGTTATTAGGTTAATAGTTGTATAAGTTATTTGTAGTAATTTAGATTTATTATTCTAGATCTAAAAATATTTTACATTTTTATATATATTATTTAAAAATAAATATATATAAAATTATATAATTATAAGGTGGGATTTAGAAAATTTTGTATTTTTATATATATAATATCTGTAAAATTAATATAATTATAATCTGATTAATGTTGTGTATGCAATTTTATTGCTCTTTTCAAATTTCTAACATGATATCAAAACTTGTTCTTGATCACTCCTTCAACACAAAGCTAGGAAGATATGAGAGAATCTTGAACATTATTGCTTCTGTGTATATACCATGTGAAAGAATCTTGAACATTATTGTTTCTATGTATATATTAGTATAGATCTATGTGGTGCGCGAATATAGGGGAGAGATGTCTAATGTTGTGTAGGGACCAATAATTGATATAGTACTGGTCCCACCAAACCACCAGAAATTGAAACTTTTGCAACTAATATTTAAACAAAGGTAAATAACATTAAGTATAAAAAAGTATTAATTTATGTTCAAAATTTCCCAATACATTGACTTGGCCACAACTGTCTATAAATAGTATCTTAATACTTAAGAGTGGAAACCATATTAACCCAACTAGAAAACAGATAAAACCATAAATGCTTCCAAAATGGTCTATTCCAAAAGTACAAAGTAGCAGTCACTTCAACCTCCACTCATCAGAACTGAAGCTTTGTATCCCAAATAAATATCCATACCTGCAAATAATAAAAGTGAATGTATGTTAGTCATAACTGTTGTGTTGTTCAACAACTAAACCCCCTATGTTCAATAAATGAAACCCAACCCAATAACATTTAAACCCACTTTGTTCAATAAATGACACCCAACCCAATAACTACAATAAATGACACCCAACTCATTCTATTTCCCATTAAAACAAATCAAAGCACATGGATCAACAAATAAGAAATTCCCAACCATTAGATCACATCAAATTAAATCCAGACCACATTCAAAATGAAGCCATTGCAGTCCATGTCCATCCATGTCCACCAATTAAATTCAAGTGCCAAAAACTATAAAAGAAGTTCAACCACTATTGAAGTTGCATGCTATGCTTTCAAACTATTCAACAACCTTGAAGACAAAACACCAAAAAATAGTTGCTAGTATATCTAGGTTAGTTATATCCATTACAACACATTTTTCTTACAGTTTTGTTTTCATTTATCAGAGTTCTTGCAGTTTCAGTTCTTACAGATTCAGTTTCACTTACAGTTTTAGTTTCATGAAAATCAACACACAACCTACAGTTCTATTTCACAATTCACCAATTCAAATATCCCTATGTTTAGACTTCAAAAATCCTTCCAATACTTGTAGAAAATGTCTACAAAAGGTTTGCCTTTATAGACAGTCAACAGAGCCTGTTCTTGAAAAATCCACCACAAGGATGGAATTTGAATTTGACTGGAATTTTTGCCTGTTATGGGGCATTTTGTACGTATTTGATGACTAAAAGGTTTTTTATACAAATTCTAGGTTTTAGGAAAAATAAAAATGCGAGAGCATATCACATAAAACACATATACACAGAGATTTGCCACTGGATCTCAAAACCGAGACTACCAACTTGATTTTTCATTATATTCCTTTCAATGTTACAATACATATTTATACATGCCGAAGCATCCAATACATGGACCGAAACCATCGCGTCCAGAAAAAAAATCATAGGTAGGTTCGCCCAACCTATATATAGGGTCCAAAAAAAAATTTCTCGGGGCGCTGCCCCGAACCCCGTAGAGGGGGGCTACCCGCCCCTCTCAAACCCCCCGGACAGTGGGGGTTGCCGCCTCCCCTGTGACCCCCCCACTGCGCAATCGACGCGGCGAATAGGTTAGTCATGGAAAGAATATAACACAACCCAACACAAATTTTTTGAGATGTGCCTGAAACTGGGAAATTTTTGTGACAGGCAACAATTATATGAAAAAATTTAATAATTCTAGTTTCTTTCACTTTATTTTCTAGCTACCTTGTCCATTACCCATGAAGCTCGCCACTATCTAACTCAGTTTGACTTAGCATAATTTCTCTGAAGTATATATTCACTAGCTTTAAATTCTAGATAATAAGTGTGTAACTTAGTTAAATGTGTAGATGGTGATCCTTTAATGGACTTATGACATATTTTTCATCACTGAATCGCTTCCCACTAGAGTACAATAGGTTCCTTTAAAATTTATGGCATACTTCTCATAACTAAACAGCGTACTAGTCGAGTACAATAGGTTGCAACCTCTAGGTCCTTGTTGGTACACAACAAGAAGAAACAAGAAAAAACAAACAACAATACTTGAACCAATAGATCGCAACAATGACACCCTGAAAATAAATGTAGAATGACATTTTAAATACTAGAACATGGAAATTATAGTGAGATATACATATTTGATGGGGTTTTAGAAAACTTGCATCTAACAGAGAATGAATACATCAATGAAATTAGTAATTTAAATCAATTTACACTTTTACAAGAGAGAAAGCTAATATACGTGGTCTAATAGCCGGCTATTGTCATATGCTAATAATTTGGAATGCAAATCCAAATTCTCAATTCATGCTTGATTCATATGCATTAGTGACATATTGTATCTCTTACATGATGAAACTCAATAAAACAATGACAAATACATTTAAGAATGTATGAGAAGAGCAACAAAACAAATTCTAATTTTGTGCAAAGCACAGGTAGTCTTCGAAAATCCTTCCAATACTTGTAGAAAATGTCTACACAAATATAGACATCATGCAAAAAGTATGTAGGAGCATGATGATCAACTCAATTGAAATTTGTTTAACCATAATTTCACAAGGCAATTTCTTTCTGAGAATCATTTTTAACAAAAGCTTATTGAAATTTTATAATAAGAAACAAAAAATATGGCCCAATTGGAAGATAAGCATAGATTTATTGTTCTTGTGTTGGCTGTAATATAGATCAGAAGCTTCAGATGAGCTGCTTAATTAGTGGTCAAGTATTGCAATACAACTTTCAGTGTTGAAACAAAAAACCTTGTATGAGGCCAGCAATAAAAATCATCAAGACTAATGGTAGCATAAATAAGGCTTGCAAAATAAATTGAAGAAAAATTTGAAAGGAGAAAAGGAAAAGGGGGCTTAGATCATTCTTGAAATATGATCAGAAAGTAAACAAAACAATGTAAAAGGAAGAAAATAACATAAATAAATGAGCAAGAAGCAGTGGAAGGGCCTTATTGGAAGGTTGTTGTACACAAGGGGAAACCTATCAGAATGGAGGACCATAAGGAAGGCACAACCAGCTTCAAACTATTGCAAATATGGTAAACTGCACCCTCATTCTGATTTGATATCTGAGGTCAATAATTACTCAAAACTTTACAAATTGATAATATGCTCTCCTGATTTAAGAAAAAGGCATGGCCTCTCTTATATATGTAGACAAGATGAAAATAAGAGTTGTAGTTGAAATGAATGTTTACATGACTAGAAACTTCAACCGTAAGTGACATGAGGAAAAAATTTGTTATGGTGGCAAAGTTGTGATCAAGAGTGCTTCAAGGGGTCTCAAGTTGGAGCTTTGGTCAAATTAAATACCATGCTTGGTTTGGCCAATGATAACTCCTTGATATCCAAAGATGGATTTCTGGAGAAGTGTATCCTTACAGAAAACAACAAGACAATATTTTAAGTAGTCAAACCGAACAAGAGCTCTGTTGGGAAATGCATAACACAACCAATCAATACAATCATGGTATTTTAAGTGTAAAGACAGGTTATCGAAACAACAATCACTGATAATTTTGAAGACATACAACAAAATGATTCTGTATATTTGAGTTTTCAAGAATACTAACATACATGTTGATAATTTCCTGTAATAAAGCAGAAGTATTTTTGCCTTGTATGAAAACATAACTTACAAATATTTTAATGTCTAAATGCATGCAATAATTTTACAGGTTGTTGCATCTATGGCAAAAGGTAGTTATGCTTCTCGTACAAGGAGAAGTGGTAGGAGAGTGATAAGGGGTGCGCAACTGAGATGCACATCGCCTAATGAGGACAGACAGCTGATGTTAACACACCATTAGCCACAGAACCACCGTCAACAATAGTCCAAGGGGCAAGTTCAACTAAAAATATCAGTGCTATAAGAGGATGGAAAAGAGAACAAATTTTAGTTGCAATTGACGACATAGAGTTTAATGGATACTCAGTTCGGGCATCTGCAAAAAAACATGGTATTCCTCCCTCATCAATACATTATTAGAAAAATTGACTGACTCATACAAAACATAGAGGGCCTCTTACAGTTATGACTGAGGAGGAGGAGGCCGAGGTGGTTGAGTGGTGTAAAGAGATGGCCCAATTGGGACATGGGATAGAGTTGATAGAACTCAAATCCACAGTTGCTCAAATCTGTCAAGGGAGGCCAAACCCATTCAAAGATGGGTTCCCTGGTAAATCATGGTGGTTTGGGTTTAAAAAAAGGCATCCAGAACTTGTATTGCGTACTTTTGAGGGCCTTGACAGAGACAGAGCATTAGATTTGTGCCCTGCAGTTATGCAAAAGCTCTATGACAAACTTTCTAGTGCTTACGATAAACATTATTATGGAGGAGACCATATATGGAACTGCGATGAAATAGGTTTACAAGCAGGCTGAAATTGTGGCATGTGGGTAATTGCCAAGAGAGGGAGCCGAAATGTGCCAAATATTTTGCCTAAGAGTACGGAGTGGATAACCATTTTATGTTCTGTCAATGCAATTGGTACTTCAATCCCAGGATTTTATCTATTCAAAGGTAAAAATCAACTGAAAAACTATATATAGAACTGTGAACCAAGTGCATGCATGTTTGCACATCCCCATGCATGGATGACTAAAGAATTGCTTTTAAGTTGGCTTTTTCACTTTGCTGCATTGGTACCAGGTGGCATCTCGCCTAATAATAGACACCTATTGATATTAGATGGCCATGGGAGCCACACGTCTGTACGAATATTTGAGGAAGCAAAAAGTTCAGGCATCAAACTATTGACATTGCCTGCTCATACCACTCACAGACTACAACCCCTTGATGTTAGTGCGTTTGGCCCTTTCAAGAACTATTTCAGGTTGGAGCGTGCCTGCATGGATGGTAAAGAATCCAGGGGTTGAGGTGAAAAGGTTTATTATAGACATATTTGGGCATTGCAACCCCAATAAAATATGTTGATAAACTAAGCGCTCTCAAACCCCTAAAAGTTTTGTTTCAAACCCTAAAGGATCAGAGTCAACTGATTACATCATTTCCCAGAAGTTCTCCCTGAAAAACTACTCAGAACTGGTCAAAACTGGACCATATAGACTACTCCATGCTGAAGGTGCGATGCATCTTTTCTGTTACACACAAGGGGTGCAATGCATACTAAAAATCCCTTCCATAGGGTGTGATGAGCGAGAGTAGACAAATGTCAGAGGCAGTTTGCTAGGTGGAAACTCAGAGAATCTTCTAGAAACTACTCATATGACACCTGCCTCTCTAAATTCGCCTAGGTATGAGTAAGAGATCATGAAATCTCCAAGTGGACCAAGAACTATCAATGAAATGACACTATTCAAAATCCCAAAAGCTGACTAACCCCTTGCAAATATCTATATATGGATCCCTCATCCTAGAGATCCAAAAGTTGGAATTTTGTATTTTGTAAGGAAGTGCTGTTGGTTTCTCAGTGAAACATTGTATTGTTTGGTGATCTAGCTTTTCATGAGGTTAAGAGGGATTTCATGCTGGGAGGATGGCACTGGATCAAACAACTAGGTTGTAATCCTCTCTTCTACTACTTCTATCAATAAAGCTATTTGAGTTTTCCTCCATATGCTTGCTTATTTTTGAATCTTGTATCTGTGTATGCATTTGTATGGTTAATGTACATCTGATTCTACATTGTTTATGGTATCATACATCTCTATGCTTTGATGGCATTTTGCTGCTTTGACTCTATAGGTGTTCTTTGAAGTGGGCAAGTGAGAAAGGAGTGGCGAAGCTCTATCAAAGAAGAGAGGAAACAAGCTAGGAGCCAAGCAAATGACTAAGGTTGGTGCTCTCTGCTTCTCTCTCATCTATCTCCCATAAAGGAAAACACAAGTTACTTTGAATTGCTTGTTTCTAAGATAGCTACCTGTCTTAGTTGGACTAGCAGATCTGAATAGACACTAGTTTTCCCGGAAACAAAATGGCAACTCCGTTGGGGAGAGAATAGTTTGTTTGCTTGTTACTGTTGTTTGCTTTATAAACTACAGATGGAGCCTAAAGTTAAGCCAGCTAACCTTCTAACTGCTTTTGCTATGCAACTGTAAAGTAGATCAATGCTTCTTCAGTCAATCTCCGGGTTGGTTTATGAACTGAACATCTGACTTCAAAACATCCTAAATGTCGTGGTGGTAGCTTAATAACCTCATTAGATCATACCTCTATACTTTGTGTTTGTTGTCTATCATAAGCTAGGCCTAAATCCCTGAACTTAGCTGCAAACTGTGGGTGAAAGCTAAGCTCATTCTTGTCCCTTGACCATCGCACTGTCTCTCACTGGCAGTCTAGATGCATCGCACCTCCCGTGTGCCGTAGGTGAGATGCATCCCTATTTCCCTTAACGACAGGTGCGATGATTGAATGAGACTGTTTCTCTCTCTAGATTTTGGTGTTTTCTTCATTGTTTTCAGCTCTATTAAGTAGTTTTGCTACCTATGATCAGTATATCACTATTGAAGCCTTCTTCCTTTACATTATTCAGCCTCCATTGATAAGGAATTGTAATTTTTTTAATGTATTTTTCGTCATTTATAGTCCTCCTTTGCAAATAGTAACTTAATCGAACTATCGTCTTTTGATTCGAAAGTGTCGCAACTGTCATTTTCAATCAAGAAAAAGAGTGTCCTCAAGTCTTGCTCTTTTACATAGTCAATTGTACTTTCGCCATTGTATTTGATTTGAATTGTCAATTCTTTCAAGTGTCGAAAACAATTTTCCATTTGAAAGTGAAAGTGTCATCTTAGTCTTCCTTTCATTTTTTAAAAGAAATTTCTAAAGTGTCTCTTTGAGGAAAAGTAGTTCAGATCTGTACTTAGTTTTCTTTTTGTCATTCGCACATTAAGGAAATGGAAAAACAAATACATGCATGTGCATTTGCATTTAGACTGCATCTGGAAATTGATTTAGGAAAAGTTCATTTAGTGTGTGCTCTCTGTTCTCTGTCGAACGAATTTTACTCTTCTTTCCTTAGTAGCTAGGATTTTCATTTCTAAAAGAAAATAAATGACTGTTTATCATTTTAGATTGCATATTTAGGAATTGTACATCTACATCACATGGTGAACCTTGAAAGGAAAACTTCTTAAGAAAGATCAACTATAAAATAAACCTCAATGAACATAAAAACACTTTGGAACCTAATGCACAACATCTAGAAGTCTAGGCTAGAGACGTATTTCGGCATTGTAAAGCCTGGTAACTATCGTTTTCATCGTAGGTTGGGTGATTCCTCCTCTTTGATATGAAAAGTGCCAGTCCAGACTTGTGCTCGCATGTACCGTTGAGTATATATTGGGAGACCACAATAGGTTGATATCCTTTATCCTTAGGAACCCGTGGCTAGCGCCCTATCAATCGCAATTCACTGAACACAGCATTTGGGAAGATTAACTGTCGTACGTAAAGTGCTTGGTAATTTCTTTATAATTTACCACCGAGGTGTATATTGTAGTTTTGTGATTAGTTTGGTAATCCCTCTGTCTAGATTTCCAGAGTAGTCACTTTCGTTCCTTTTCAACTCCCTAAAAGAAAAGGTCCATCTGACCACTTGTCACTTCAGGCTCATTAAAAATCGAAGGCGACTAGAGTCATCTTTAGCTTTTTCTCGACTCTTAAAAATTGAAAAAGCAAGTTGTGTCAAAGAGTCATAAAATTCATTTAATTTAGAATAAAATTTTCCCCTTTTCATTTTGAGTTGATCAAGTAATCCGCAATCATGGAAGAAATTCGATCAAAACCCCATCTTTCATGGAGACTAACGAGTCAACCATATTTGACTCTGGAAACAAAACCATTCCGGGCCAAATGATCTCGTTTAACTGTGTCAAAATCTCCTAGTTTATTTGAAACTTGTGTTTCAACATCATACGAGAATCCAGTTAATCCAATTATTTATAGTAGCCCTACCTCTACAGAAGAAGTTCTACAGTTAGAAGAGGACATTAGAAATGATCTTAGTGTAATGGTAAACACTTCTATTCCTGAACCAACTCCATCTAGGGCTACTTCAGAAGGTGTCACCCCTCCAGTATCTGTCGCTGTAGAGTTTATACCATCTTTGGCACCAGAAATATTTTACGGACCTGATGGTCTACCTCTTCCACCTGGACTGATTGTTATAGAAGAGATTGTAGAGGATCTTCCATCCAGTACCCCATTGCATTTTGGAACTGGGATCCACCTATATCCTTCTACCACAAAATTTAGTTCTTTTGATCACCCTTCATCGCGAGTTCTTGTCGAATCGCTAGGAAATCTTTTGGATCGACTCAATATGTCTGAATAGCCATCAACATCTAGGACTATGTCATCTGATACAGTAGCAGTAGAACCTCCTACCGCTACTCCAACAATGTTCACTGGTATACCATCTATCCCAACTAGTTCTCAAACACTAGATGGAGTCCACCCAGGGACTCTTTCGATAGCATGGTCTATTCCTATTTGTTCATTCGGAATCTTATACAAAATTTCTTATGTTGAGACTCAGTAAATTGATCCTTCACATCAGTATCAATTTGGGCAATCCAATATCCAAAGTCCAATTTACCCTTTGAACGCTGGATTGCCACCATATGGGGGGTAGTATGACTTTTCATTGTTCCCTCTGGGAGAGCAACCATATGAGAGTTCACAAAAAAATTCGAGTGAAGCTAGAATTTCATCTAGTGGTTAGGTGCTAATACTGCCTCAACAACCAAGAGATGTATATTCAATGCAACCAAATCAACCTGTGTCAAACATTCCCACTACATTGTCTATTGTGACAGTGTCACAGGTACAAGCGCTACCTGTTGTATGTCAACCTGAAGTCTCTTAGGTCACAATACAACAACCTCTTGTCTCCACGACTCAATCACAACCACAGATTACTGGCTCCTTAACTGAAGCGACTCAGGTTCAAACATGTACTATCACCCCTCATCTTGGTCAAACATCTAGTATTGGACAACAACAAATGGTCCAACAACCATGGTTGGTGCAATATCAACAACCGCAATTCCAGGAAACTTACCGAGGACCTGAGCAACAAAGCTTTGTGGGTAATGGGCAGTCGTATATTTAAAATGGTTTCCAACAATCATATTATAATGGTTATGCCCATCAACCTAATCAAGGTTATTAGCATCAAATACATTATGTTGGTATGCAAAGACCCTCTACCCAGGAAATCCCATCTTATCTAGGGTATGCTTCGCCAAACCTGAATCAACAGTTGCCTTCCATAGCAACTTTAGAATTACCAGATCTAAATCGCTAACAAATGATCCAATTGCTTATGCACCTTGGTGGCCAGCAATTCCTCATACACTTCCATCAGATATTCCTAAATTCAATGGAAATCCTGGTGAGGATCCATCGGATCATGTAATGACCTTTCATTTGTGGTGTTCATCCAACACCCTCAATGATGATTCGATTAGGCTTCGCCTTTTTTAGTAAATGCTAATTGGTTCAACAACGAAATGGTACATTGAATTGCCTAGAGCTTCATTCAATAACTTCATCGCCCTTGCCACCACCTTTTTAACCCATTTTCAGTTACCCATAAGGAACGAAATAGGAACAAAGAACCTTACATATTTTAAACAGACAACAACCACTCACATATCTGATCATATTCATGAGTGGCGACATTATCGTCGAATGGTAAAGACATATGTTCCTGATCAGCTTCTAGCTGAATGGTTTATTAAGTCATTATTACCTTCTGTAGAGCCTCTAACTTGCACCTAATTATCCATCATTACCTACAGCTTTTCCTCACTTAACCCTCTCTTTTGCCCTATTTTCCTCATAAAATTACCCAGATCATTACATTTGATGTCTTTAAGCATGATTGGTTGACTTTGCTAAATGTTTGACTGTTTGTCTAGATTTTTGACATATGCACAGAGTTTCCGCAGCTGTCTGGCAATTCCGTAGCCATTCAGCAATTCCGCAGCCTTTTCATTGATCTCCATGTTCCACGTGTCATTTTGAAAAACGAATCACATGGGTACGTGGGAATGAAGGCGTTGAAGGTTCCTGTGCTATTGGTTTGGTCAGCAAAGCCATGCATACCTCCGGTCAACGAGGATCCAACTTTGGTCAACAAAGCCAGCTCAAACGGTGCTGCATGAGCTGAAAGGTCACGTCACTCCAGATGGCAACTCCTCCACTCTACGCAGGTCATGGGAGACAAGATCCAACCTTGGATTCAACCTCCATGACGACCGTACCTTCCAGATCACCCACAGACCTATTGACGTGTTGCTGAACCATTTAATTAGCATATTGTCAGTTAATTTCTAGTTTCATATTTTACACAGTAGGCAGTTGATCACTTGCTTATAAAATCCAGCGTCTGCGCACGCTTAAGGATTAGTTTTTAGTTGTTTTGTTTATGTAATTGCTACGCTTTTAGTGAGCACAAAAACTCTGTTTTGAAGCTGTTGTTTCAGCACTTTTTGACTGTAATTTCTGCATTATGAATTAATAGAAGACTGCTGTTTTGACTCCTTTACGTAGCTGATCTTTCTTTGGGCTTTGTGGATGGAGGGCCCCTGTTCATAACAGCCTTTGTATAGTAATTTAGCTTTATGTTCTTGCCATTTCCTTCTTTTGAATTCAGCAATTTTCCTTTTCTTTAACACATGTACAGATTTGATTTACTTTCACTGTCATTTCATTTCCAACATTTACTTTAAACTGATCAGGACTGTTTTCTGCAGGTGTTATCCCGGGATTGTGTGTCTTTGTGTATTTGCTTTATCTCTAATAGTATTTTCAGTT
>APFE030298517.1:173372-187984 GCA_000404065.3 Pinus taeda
ATGGCAACTTAGTCATGGACATCAGGTTGGAGACATGGAGCATGGCAGTCTTATGCAGGGACATTATGTGGGAGCACTTGTAGAGGTGTCACTTATGGGCATCCAATGAGGAGTGCCAAAGTAGGGATGTTGTGCAGATGGATTTGCTGGTGTGACATGGAGATGTTTTACTTATGAGTCGATGGAGAGGTTGTGCACTCTTGTACAACAAGGCCATGGACTTGGATGGAGTTGTGAGCAGACTATGGGGGATTCTTACTACATGGAGAGCTGAGGCATCTTGCAGAAACCTTTGGGCTGAGACTTGTATGCTTGCTGAGATGTTGGTTGGAGGTGACTCATGGAGCTCATGATGACATGAGATCGTTGTGACTTTTGAGGACTTCATATATGGTGGACTTAGAGGATCTGATGCATTGAGGAGTCGAGGTCAGAGACTTTGAAGAAGGATGGGGTGCATACTTTCAAGTACATGCATGGGGATGGCTTGAAAGAGTGACTTGATGTGGAGGATCGATATGAGACAATTTGGAGTGATGGAGTTATGACGATGATGATGCCTTGGTGGCAGTACTTGGGCATGGGTTGAGCCGAGACTCAACTACTTTTGACACATGGGAGCTGATTGATCTACGATCATGCGTAGCACATGGATAGATGAGACAGGTGTATACTTGTTTCTATGGCAGACTTGAGGGATGACACATTGCAGATATGGTGGAGGTTGCTTCATGGACTTGGATGTGGCACACCGAGAGTTGGAGTTGATGAGATGGTCTCTTCATGTTGAGGAGGCACACATATGGATGATGTTGGGATAGATGTGGTTGATTTCATGCAACACGTTGACACCAAACATCATGGACAGCATGTTGCAGATGAGATGAGGGCTACTTCATGGACCTGAACATGGCTTACACTTATGGAGATGGATTCTTGATCAAGTTGATGATGTGACAGGATGTTCTGAGAAACCACTGGTGGTGGCATGAGGATGTGCATTCTCATGATTTGAGTGTGACAGTTGGACAGATCACCCGACTAGTTCAAACATGGGGGCTATAGCATGTACAAAGATGTGTTAGCATTATGTTGGAGTATCATGGCAGCAGTTCACATGAGGACGACACATGATGAGGTCGACACGATGTGTTGCAGTGGGCATGTAGCTTGAGATGGAGGGGCCAACCTTCCACGATAGAGAGCAGCATGTGGAGATTGTGACATGGTGGTTGATGGTCATGGATTGAGAGGATATATAATGTATGACATACCGATGGATGCATACCTTGGTATGGTGATCTTGGTCATAGATGGTTGCCGAGGTGAGACATGGTGAAGATGGTAGTTCTACATATGTTGTAGTGATGGTTGCAATCTATGGAGGATTTGACATCATGGATGATCTTGGTGGATGGTTACTAGGATGGTATGTTGTAGAGGATGACAACGATTTTAGGTGGAGGAGGATGTAAAGCCTCCGGTTGTGTAATGTGGTTGGGGGCCGAGCGACCTAGGCGCGTGCACGGGTGAGTTGCGGTTGCGACAGTTTACCACAAAAGATGCGACGAAAGGTGCATATGCGATATGCTGGAGTTTATACCACACTTAGAGCGGAACGAATTGTTGAAGGTTGACTTGTGGATGGAGGAAGGCCAACAAATTTGTTGGGCGTTCTAAGGGGTGTGCGTAGCGTTGGTGGGGCGGTCGGTTGGGCAGCCCACCCACACGTTACCATGGGTATATACATGGAGCATTAAACACTTGGAAAGACATCGCAAAATCATTCGATCATACATTCTTCGCACAAAGGAGTAGAGGCGCAGTCTTGTGCGGAGATTCAAGGAGGTGAAGGTGCAGAGATACATGTGCCCGTTCTTGGGCGGTCGTGCATGAAGAGCGTTGAACTTGGTGTTGGGCGAAGGTGTGGGCAAAGGTGCGCCCAATGTTAGGGTGAGGCGTGCACGGTGAATGTGTGGCGCCCGATTTGTGCGACGACTTGGCGTGGGTGTCTTGGCGACTCAGGTGAGCGCCCGCCCATCGTGCAAGTGTGCATGAAGACTTGTTGTAGTGTTGGGTTGTGGACGGAGGTGTGTCTCGGTTGGAGGCACCCTATGTTGTGACTTGGAGGTGCACCCGAGTTGGGCAAACGACATGACGGTGCGACAAGGTGAAAGAAGGATTTCTTCGTCATGCGTCGACTGTGCGGAGGTGCGGACAAGCTGGGCAACCGACTTTGCCGATGTTGTGAAAATTTGGCTAAGTGTAAATTTGGGGTTTCCCAAGATTTAACTTGTGCATTGTAAAAACGAAAGATTGTATAATATATTGTTGGGAAGACTCATATTGCAGGGAGTTTCCCCTCCCTTTATACTGCTGTTCCTTTCTCTTGTATAATGTTATTGATAATGAATGTGTATGGGTGTTCATTCGTATAAAGGAACATTAATAATACTTGGTAATGAAAATAAAACTAAGTATGGATTGTTAAGGCCTATTCTACAATCGTAAGTATTGGTGAAAAGAAAATGGTTGGTAGTGCTGCACCTCACCGGCACGGTTGAAAGACTACCATAGGCTTGGGTGCATGACAGGTATGATGGGTCTAAATACGTCTTAATTAAGGCCATCAGTTGCGAAGGGAGTGCAAAAGCATTTGGATGGTTACAAAGTGGCATCAAGTCAATTGGGACTTGTCTTTATCAAATGTGAAATACAATTATATATGGATATGAGGGGTTATTATTAGGTGAATGTGATATTGCAATTTGGACGTTAGCGGTTTTTATGGTGTAGTTTATTAAAGTGTGCATTTTTTCTGTATGTTTGAAGGGAGTCTAAAAGCATTTGGATGGTTACAAAGTGGCCTTAAGTCAATTGGGACTTGTCTTTATCTCATGTGAAGGACAATTATGTATGGATATGAGGGGTTATTATTAGGTGAATGTGATATTGCAATTTGGATGTAAGCGTTTTTTATGGTGCGGTTTATTAAAGTGTGTGTTTTTCCTGTATGTTTTATTTATTTTTGGTGTGAATTGAAATAGTATTGCGTAAGAATTAAATATACAACTATAAAGAATAGGTTAATTATTCAATAGATTAATGTGACTTGTTCTGCTCATGGAGCATAAGTATAGGTTATTTTATAAGGTTAAGTTGTAAAACTATGTGTTGAAGATACTCTGTATCAAGAATTCTAACTTGTGAATATAGCAAAAGGCTATATATTTTAGAGATGGACATAGTTCCATAGAATGGTTGAGTATCGAGATTGACCCATTGCACTCTGGGAGGTTGAGAAGCATCACTTCTGCAAAGCACATCAATGATGATGGTCTAAAGCGGTTATGTCTTAAATAGATCAAGTGGGGAGCTCGAATGTGTGGTGAAGGAAAAGTTGAAACCATGTGATTTCAGTGTGGATAAGAGTGCTACTGATGACCATATTAAGAAAATTTGACATAGATGCATTTTTATTGTTCTAATGTCTATTTTCTTTTTTTCATGTAAGCATTAAGGGAGGGTATTGCAAATAATGCTTCCATGACTTGTGATTGTGTGAGTTACTAGGTTAATAGTTGTACAAGCTATTTTTAGTAATCTAGATCCACCATTCTTAAATCTAGAAATACCTTGTATTCCTCTATACGTAATGTCTATAAAATCAATATATTTACATCGCGCTTAGTGTTATATAAGTGTTATATATGCAATCCCTTTCACTTTGTTCAAATTTCTAACAATAATAAAATACACAATAAAAAAAATACACATTAACATATTTGAATGCTTAATGCCTTCCTCCCCTTTCCCTTTTATGGTTTTCAACATTTAAATTAAGATTTAAAAAATTTGGGTATATACCTCTTACTCATATTATAATATGCATCTTAAAATTTTTAGAAATTTAATGGAAATAAATTATCTTAAAAATTATATATTTTAATAATTTTATTAACTTTTGTTATAGTTGTCACAACGTTGCATACGATTTCAAAAATAGTTATTGTAGAAAGTCATGGTGGGAAAGGCATTTCATTGTAGGTTAGATAATAGAAATTGATTTGTTCTTTCTTTTAAGAGGCGGACATATATATTTATAAAGAGAGGGAGGCGATTACTTCCAGGGAAGAAAGCCATGTAGAGATGCAATTATCACCAACTTGTTTTAAATAAACAATATGTCAATCTAGATACTAATGATATAATATGTAATAGAACAATCAAACTTGTTTCAAGGAAATGTACATTTAGATAATTGATGGCTTCATACATTCTTTCACTTTCCACTATCACCAACTTGTTTTAAGTCAACAATATGTCAATCTAGATATTAATGATAGAATATGCAATAGAACAATCAAACTCATTTCAAGGAAATGCATATTTAGATAATTGATGGCTTCATCCCTTCATTCACCTTCCACTCTTATTGTTTTAAGCATATTACCAAATTTGAATTTGAATTTAAATTCAAATTCCATTAGATATGGGACAAATTTATATGATATACATCTTAAGCATACTAAAATGTGTATTTTTTCAATTTTTTTTTTTTTTTTTTTTGCAAAGATTAATTGTATATAAATTTATCATCTTTAATACTTTTATTCCCTTTTCTTATAGTTTCCATCGCGTTATCTAAGTAGATTTAACTTCAAAAGAATCTTTAGTGGAAGATGTATTTCTTTATGATCTAGGTTGGATAGTTACAGTATTTTCCATCAATCTTGATGCTTTTAAAGTGGAAACACTAGATAAATAAACTTGCAAGACCATGTTTATTGGCAATACCCAATTTAAAAAATCAGATTTAGGCCTAAAATCTTTTCAATATAGTTTGAGGTATTAAATGACGTTTCTTGGGGGTTAAACTTTGTCACTTAAGTGCCACACCTTACTGTGTTTTTTTCCACATGGAGAGCTTTCCAACAGCAAAATAATCACCTCAGTCAGTGTCTATATCCGAAATTTTTTCCATTCAAAAGATTACATTCCTGTTTTGACCATCATAATTCGAGAGGATGCCATGTTAGCACCATTACCCATGGAAAAGGCGCTAGCTACATGATGATGATGAAAAATACTAAATAAGAGTCCATATTGTAACTCTAGTTAGGAGTTGAAGGAGCAAACCTAGCTACGAAGAAGTTATTTGGTTGTGTTATAACTAGGTCATCAAGCTTCCATTCTATTTGAGTGAACTTTGTTCCATAGATGAGTAGAGTAGTCCAAAGTGGATAAGGAGAAAACAAACATAAAGGATTTGTGCATTATCTCATCCCAATGGGCACAAGTCTCATTTCTGTATACTTATATTGAATTTCCATTCAGTGAAAGAAAGCATAGTAACCTCACCTTCTAGCTACGTTTTTCTACGCAAGGGGTTTCCTAAGTTATATCTTGTGTTCTTATTGTTGTGATTGATGTTAATTCTTTTTTTCTCCGTTTTCCACATTCTACATATTGCATGCATGAAATACTAACTTAATAAATCTAGAATTCCATGGAAAAATAATATGGATAGTATATTGTAATATTCCTAACCCAAAATATTCCTCAAACCCCAGCAAAAACTCCAACCAAATATGTGCAAATGATATAATAACCCAGAAGTGATAAAATAACAGTGGAACAACATACAATAATGTAAACCGGGAATATAAGCAGATACACAAGAAATGCATCAAGAAATGCTAAGCCATTTTATTATATTGAGCAATAAATGAGTACAAGAGGTGATGAGACAGATGGTACCTCGACTTGCACAAGGTAAGTGAAGAAATACTCTCAGAATGATAAGAATGGCCTTTCTGCGTGGATGCTGCTGCTGCTACTAGAAAACAAATGATGTTGTGGGGCTGCTCCCCTCCTCAGAAAATGCTGAAGCTCTGGATTTGGGCTCTACTCAAGAAACCCATAAAGCTTTCGTGGAATGGCCCCACACTCATCTGCATCTCAGCTGCTAGAAAATTGTCTTACTGTTGTTGCTTCTGGAAATCCTATGAGGATTTGGGGCTGCTCCCCTTCTCAAAAAAGGCTGAAACTCTAGAATCGAACTCTACTCAAAAAACCCAGAAAGCTTTTCTGAAATGGCTAACCCCTGAAAATCACCCCCTTGGGGTTCTGCGCAGTTCATCAAGACGCTGATGTAACTACTACTAAAATGCTGAAGAAACTGCTACTAAAAAGCTAATGAAACTACCAGTGGAATTCCAATGGAAATACCTTTCCCCAGCAGGCACTCGACTTCCCCCGAGGCTAAGGGTGAGATCTCCGAATGGAGACACTCAATGCACTAAACAATGCTGCAGACTAGATAAACAACCAGTGTGCTCTAAGTCGAAATGACTATCACAAATGCTCATAACCAAAATAATCAAAATGAGAGGGCTCCTTTTTCTTTTATAGCCTTTTCCTCTCTTAATCCCAAGGCTCACCTCCTCCTGTGTGATTCCCCTCTTGCCACGTGTTCCTTTCCTCCTGCACAGTTTCTCCATGTGTCTGTGTGGGCTCCACTTCTATGTCCCCTTTTGGCCCCCTTGGCTCCCCTTTAAGTCACAATGTTGTGCTACTAGGAAGTGACCTTTTATTCTAAAAGTGAGTTATGTCCCCCTTCCTCACTTTTTATTTACAAATAACTATAGAAGGAAAAAATTGAACAAAATCGAATATTCCAAGTAGCCATGGCTAATTAGAAATATTACATATATATTTCATATTTCTAAGTATAATTGTATCAAATCTATTTTAACAAATTGTCTACTCAAATATTCATGGAATTTTATGAGTCATATTAGTATTAGAGGAAGTTTCTTTAGGTATATTTCTAGGAGTTGCAAGGGATCAAGATCACTTAAGCTAAAAATATAAAAACCCCACTCATATCCAATGAATCTGTCAATAACACTTATGATCTCGTAGGGGATAAGCTTGCACAACTAGAAGCATAAGCTGTAAACACAAGACATATTTTTAGGCTCCTCATGGCGACACTGACCAATAATATCAGGTTATTCCAAGAGGATTGGGGTTATAACACATATATTAAATTAGAGAGGACATCGAGAGATTGTGAAGAAACCTCAAAAGATCAACCCATTTGGAGTGTAGTGAATCATTCACAATCCCTATTTATAATGGAAGCAAAAGTTGACATCAAGCCTTACCAATGTAAGATTTATGCTTTGAAACTAGATCATTGGTTCCAGTAAATATAAGTTTATTTTAGTGTTTATCAAACATAGGGAGAACAAAATTTTTTGTTCCATTAACCAAAATTACAGGGTCATGTCCTAACCTAATGGGAAAGCCACACAGAGACCTTGAGGTTATATGGAGATCCTCTAGGAACTATGTGGGAGGATTTCAAAGCCCTCACAAAGTCACAATTTTAACTTAGCTGGTATATAGAGGACCAGTGTATCTAGTGGCATTACATTAGCAAGAAGTAGGGGTAGAATCTATAAGAGTACACCATAGAATTCAAAAATATTTTCATAATCCTAGTTATATCCCCAAAGAACCCAAATGTACTCCTCTAGATTGTCATTTTTGGAAGTAAGTGATGTTGTTCAAACCCATACTAGTGGATAAGGCTTGTGTACATGCACAGAACACCATAAGCCAGAAGAAAGAGAAATCAAGTGGGTTGAAGTAGAAGGAGAATGAAGATGCTTGTAGGAAGAGGAAGAATAAGTGAAAGCGGGAAAAGATGAAAAAATGGAAGCTAGAAGACACTAGTGCAAAGACCCCAAAAGCCACTACAACCTTTATAGTCATACAAATAAGTGTTGAAAGTTGCATCCTAAGTTTATCTTAAAGAACGAAAAAAAGGGATTTAAAAGAACCTCATGGCCACTCATTTTAGCAACCAAGTTGAAAATAACTTGGACATGGATGAGAATCTTGTATGTACGTTGGTGTAGAAGGAAGTGAATCTAAGTAGCCTTCAGTACTAGGAATAATGAAAAGAACTAACTCTTCCATATGTACAAGCTAAAAAGAGAAATATTGATGTTCTATCCAACTTGGGACCACATACGAGTCTCATTGCATCAGAGCTAGTAAAAAAGTTGGGATTAGAATTTTGTGATCATTGAAGCCCATACTCATTGAGATGGGTAAATAAGGGTACATAAATAAAGGTAACCGAATATTGCAAAGGCATTTTTTCTATGAATGCTCATTTTATTAATGAAGTAGAACTAGATGTCCTTCCTTTTGATATATGTGGGGTTATGTTTGTAAGTCCTTAAATGTACATGCATGATGCAATTTTCATGCATGGATCCAAATAGTACTACATCATAAAGGATTTTAGATCTTTCACCACCATTGTGTGTAAGGAAACTTCCAAAATTTCACTGCTAAGTTCTACCAACCAAGAAATTGATCAATTTTAGAAATAAGGATGTTTTATCATTTTTAAGAGAAAATTAATATATAGAAGAGTTAGTAAGAGAAGAGGAATCCCTAGAGGGTTGTACTAAGAAATAGAAGCAATAAATATAACAATTTCTACATGCATACATGGATATGTTGTAGGATCCTAAAGGGACACCAACCAAGAGCGAAGTCAAGAAATAGATACATCTATTGTCAAACTCCCCATTTTTAAACATAGTGTTGCATAGGAAATTTGTTATGGATGCAAGTGAGGTGAATAAATTGTTGCAATAACTACTAAAACATGCTGTCATTTATTGAGTACATCACCTTGTGGGAGACCCATATAATTGTGCCAAAGAACAATGAGACTTGGAAGATGTGTACAGATTACAGGGTGTTAGACCAAATTACTCTCAAGAAGAGATCCCCTTACCTAGGATAGATGATATGTTGGACCAGTTGCAACAAACAACATAATTCACCAATATGGACTTAACTTTTGGATATCACTAGGTTCGAGTCAAAGAAGAATATTTCAAAACCATACAAGTTTTGTATAAATGGTTAGTCACGTCATTTGGAATATGCATTGCACCAGCTACATTTATGAGGTTAATTAATGATATACTGTTCCTTTTTATGGATTCATCTATTATTATCTATTTAGTGATATATTGGTGTATAGTGCTAGCAAGGAGGAGAACATCTTACATTTGACTTAGGTTCTAGAGACATTACAAATGCACTGACTTCTAGAAAACCTCTTGAAGTGTGGTTTTGAATATAATTCTTTGTTGTCTCTAGGATATGTGATGAGTGGAGGAAAGTTGGAGATAGATGTTATGAAGATGAAGGGCATCATGAAGTGGTTGGTGCCTACTAATGTTTATGAGATTAAGATTTATGTTGGTCTACAATGATAACTTAGGAAATTCATAGCCTCATTTCAAATAGTGGAAGCACCATTGCACGCCATAAACGAGCAGTAAGAGTTTTTGGTGGGAAAAGGATTAGTAGAAGGAATTTAAGGAGATAATGAAAAAGATCAATGAATCACTAATTATAGCGTTACTGAATTTAAAATAGTTATTTTAGCTGTTAATAGATGCAAGTGAATATGTTATGGCAATGGTATTGATGCAAAGAGAAAGGCTTGTTTTCTACCATTCTAATGTATTTATTACGGCAGTTCTTAACTACATTACCTACAAGAAGTTGTTATATTCCCTAGTAGTATAAGTTGTGAGGAAGCATAAACATTATCTGATGGGAAATAAGATAGTAATATACATAGATCACTAACCATTAAAATACCCATAGGCCCAATGTAAGTTGCAATAAACCAAACATTACAAGTGGATGAGGTTTCTATAGTATTTTCATCTAGTGATAAAGTAATAGAAGGGTAGCATAAATAAGTTAGCTGACATGCTTTCAAGGCCACCTACATCGAAGATTATAACTTTTGGAGCTCTTATGCTCATGTATCCATTAACCCATGATCCATATGGGGAGGCATATTTAGAGAATGAGGAGTTCAAGGAGATGCTTCAATAGCTACAAAGACAAATTCATGTGCACAATCGTGAAAACATGGTTGACTACCATCTAGGTATGGGGTTACACTATGGGTCATATAATTTATGTGTCCCTAAAGGTGAGAAATTACAACTTATTAGAGAGGCTCACGCCTCAAAGGTTTCAGGGTGCATTGGTCTAGGGAAGACAATGACCAACTTGCAAAGGTATGTGTGTTATCCCATTATGTAAGAACATTTAGCTAGCTTCATAAGAGGATGTGTTATTTGTTCTTCTAGCAAGTTTACCAATAAGAGATAAGGTCTATATCATCCCTTTCCCATGCCCACTCATCATTTTGAATGCATTTCCATGGAGTTTGTGGGAGTATTACCAACAACTAGGAAGGGACATGACTATATATTTCTGGTAGTTGATAGGTCTAGCAAGATGTGTGTTTCGATGCATGATAGAAATACCTTTAGTGAGTAAGAGGCAATGAACTTATTTATTGAACAAGATGGGGTGCGCTTTGGGATACCAAAGAGAATCATTTCATATAGTGACACAAGATTTCTCAGTGCATTTTGGAATACATCACAAGAGAATATGGACACAAACGTATGGTGGTGCAAAGCATTACATCCATAGATAGATGGGAAGACATAAGTAGTCAATAAGACTTCTGTGTAGATTCTAAAGGGTTATAATCAAAATAATCCAAAGACTTGGGATGAATAAATGGTATATACATAACACTCTTATAACAAAGCATTCCACACTTCTATTAGTAAGTCCCCATTCTACATAGATTTTCAATATTTTCCACTTTTTCCTTATGATGTTGCATGTGGGTAGCAAGGAGGAGTGAGAGAGGATATTACAAGAGATGCCTTAAGGGTAGAAAATATTGTTGAGGAGGTCATGTAAATCCATATACAGGTAGATGAGACATTGTAAAAGTCACAGAAAAAATGGAAGGCTATGCATGATCAAAACTAAATAGAGAATTCATTTAGGGTATGAGATAGTGTAAAATTAAAGTTAAACAATGAGAGGTTATCAGGTCTTTGTAAGAAAATAAATGTTCTGCGATATTTTCCCTTTGAGATACTAGAAAAGGTGGTAGATAACACCTATATACTCATTCTACCCCCATACATACACATTTACTTAGTCATGAATGTAGATAATCCAAAACTCTATGAGTCTACCATGCTAGACTAGGAAAAGTAACAAGTCCTCCCTTTTGTAGAGGATTTGGCACGAGATGATCAAGTAGAGCTAAAAAAATATACAATTTTACAAAAGAGGTCCACAACTACATGATACATGTAGCATTCCCTTTGGGATAATAGGTTGGAAGGATAGGTTCGAGGAAAAGCTAACTGGTACACCTGAGAGAAGGTGAAGGAACATTCCCTCGGCTCATTTAAGATAATATTTTGGGACAAAAAGATTCCAAAAATGGGGAGGTGTGATTGAGATTATATCATTATATTATTTTTTTATCCATATCAATGCTTTGAAGGTCAAAAAAGTGGAGGTATCAACTTATAGGGATATTTTTACCAGAAAGACCTAGTTTGTTAAAATTGGGTCTAAAACCTTTTGGTAGCCATTTAAAGAATTAAATTATGTTTCCTCGGGTGTATTTTTTTTCTTTTTTCTTTTTTATTTTTTCTATTTTTGGGTATTTTCTGAATCACAACACCAATTTTTCCTTTTCTACACGCAACTAGCTTCTACTGATGTAGAAATCAACTTACTTGGATTCTATATGCAAAAGTTGTACAACTCATAATTTGAACTTGCTACTTTCACCACTATGTTTCTAGAGAATATCATGTCAAATACCATTATTAATTGAAAATAGGCTAACCACATGATAATTATGAAGAATATTCCAAAAGTTTCATATTGTAACTCTAGTTCAGCGTTCAAGGAGTCAAACCTAACCACTAGTAGGCTAACTAGTTGTGTTATAGCAAGGCCACTATGAGGAAAAGGGATTTCATTGTTTTTTAGTGGATTTTTTTCAGCGGATGAGAAAATTAGATGAGAATGGATAAGGAGAGAGAAAACATAGAGAATTTATGCATTGTAGCAACCCACAAACCACATACCTCATTTCTTTGTACTTGCATCCATTTTCCATTTAGAGAAAAAGAGATGAGAAACCTTAATTCCTAGTTTATTTTTGCTCTTGAAATAATTTTCCAAGGTATATCATGCATTCTTATGGTTTAGAGTAATTTTATTCTGCATATTCTCTATTTTCTACATTCTACGTATTGCATGCATGAAACAGTAATTTAAACAATCTAGAAGTGTAAGGAAAAATAATTTGGTTAGTATAAATTTTGGATTTTTAAGTACAATTGTATCAAATATGTTGTGACGAATAGTCTAGTGGAATATCCATGGCAATTTTTGGATCACTTTATAGGAAGAATTCACTTCCCCATTATATTTTGAAAAAATATGATAAAAATTAATTCATTATTCTTTTAAGGGAGACAATTCACTTGTATGGGAGCTAGGAAGATAGACATGTAGCCATCACCAACCTACTTTTTGATAAAAAATAAGTAAATATGGATCGACTAGAATATGATCAAAACCACAGATACTCGCAATAGAATATGAAAAAGAATTATTAAACTTCTTTAAGAAAAATTCACATCTACACATTTGATGGCTTCATGCCTTCGTTTCCCTTCCATTTTTGTGGTTTTGAACATTGTTATCAGGTTTGAATGGATATTTGTTGGGTTATGTTATATTCTTTCCATGACTAGCCCGCGTAGTTAACCGGGGGGTTAGAGGGGGCGCGGAGGTCACCTTCATTGCGTCGATTGTGTAGCGGGTGGGCAAGCAGGGGGGGAGTGTCATAGGGGGTTTGAGGTGTACCCGTAACCCAACTTTATGGGGGCACCATATGCTAGGTTGGGCGGACCCATCTATTGTTTTATGCATGATTTTTGCACATGTTTTTTGGACGTGATGGTTTTTGGTCCATGGTATTGGATGCTTCAGCATGTATAAATATGTATTATAACATTGAAGGGAACATAATGAAAAATCATGCTAGTAGTCCTGGTTTTGGGATCCAGGGGAAAATTTCTGTGTATATGTGTTTTATGTGTTATGCTCTCACATTGTTTATTTTATGTGTTTTAGAATTCGTATGCTGGTAATTTCTGTATGGGGTTAAAACCTACATTTGGTATCAGAGTAGTTTTGGCTTCAAGGGGATGCCTTTGTTGTTGAGGGGTTTCGCTCACGCTTGTGGTAGACCTTGTTCAATGGGAGATCTGCAAGATCAAATCTAGTGGTGAAGATGGTGAGCAGTGGAAAGATAGAGATTGAGAAATTTAATGGTCAGTGTTTTGAGTTGTGGAAACTCAAGATTGAGGATCTATTAGTGGATAAAGATCAGTGGATTGTGGTAGATCCAGTTACTAAACCAATGGGATTGTCCGATGAAGAATGGAAGAAGTTGGATCAGAAGGCAAAGAGCACAATACGATTGTGTCTCAGATTCAGTATTGTTGAATGTATCAGTGGAAGCTACGTCGAAGGCTTTGTGGGACAAGTTAGGGGCTTTGTACCAATCTTAGTCTCTAGTGAATAAGTTGTTCCCGTGGAAAAGGCTGTATAACCTGAGGATGAAAGATGGAGACTCGGTGACAGAGCATCTGAATGCATTTAATACTGTGGTAAGTCAGTTAGCATTTGTTGATATCAAAATTTCAAATGAAGATAAGTGCATCAGTTTGTTGTGTTCTCTACTAGATTCGTGGGATAGTCTAGTTATTGCAATAGGTAGTGTTGCGGAGGTAAATCCCCTCTGCGGACAGAGGCGATCCCACTAGCCCCACAGGGGTCTAGCAACAATCATACACGCTGCATGCAAGTTCCTAATTGTACGATTTAAAAGTCGATCAGAAAGACCAACCTAGGATCCACCGCTATTTGTTGTGGGAGAAGTGTCGCTCCTGTCCTCTAGCTATGGCCGGCCACTATCCTTGCACTCCACGCATGGACACCTTCACAAATGAAGAACAGCCCAAAACAAGCGTAAAATCCAATATCATACAATTATATATCAGTCAAGCAAGATATAATTCAAATATTACCAGTAGAACATATGAATGGAACCATAGTAACAGTCGCTTATCATTCAATAGAAAAGAGAGAAGAATTACAACCACTTAAGGCTTGACGCTGCAAATCTCCTCCAACTGGGTCAGCATTCTAACATGTCTTGCAAAGTCACTTCATAACCTCTCTTTCAGCTCTTTACTATCATAAAAATTCTCTAGCTCATACTATCACTCTTACTAACTAGCCAACTAGCCTGTTCAATGTGGGGAGACAGGCATTTGTAGATGGAGGAGAAGAGATATGCGTT
The DNA here is from genome assembly GCA_000404065.3 of Pinus taeda. NCBI lineage: Eukaryota > Viridiplantae > Streptophyta > Pinopsida > Pinales > Pinaceae > Pinus > Pinus taeda. The sequence continues at coordinate 187,702 of APFE030298517.1, forward strand.
GTATGTGGACACCTTCTGAGATTTTGGCATTGTCCCAAAATAACCATTGAGCTGGGTTGTCCTGGATAGAAAAGACGACACCCGACTGCTTTTATGGGATTTTTCCTTAGAGAACCGGCTGAGTTATGGAGGAAAAACATTCCAGTGCGCGCTGGCCAAAAAACATGCCCAAATTGTGTGGCGCGGGCCATGCTCTATGAAAGAGCGTCTATGGGCGCGCCCTCTTTGTAGGAACTGAGCCATGGGCGTGGGTTAGACACTGTGGACCCGCGCTAATGAAAAA
>APFE030298526.1:8343-27398 GCA_000404065.3 Pinus taeda
CTCTTCATCTTCTAATTCCTCCTTTGTTGTAGAGTCTGATTCTTCCTCCTTTAGCTCAAACTCTATCTTCTTAGGTTCTTTTGGTTGGACTTCATGTTTAATAACATCTTTCACCTCTCTGAACACCACATCTCAGTTGTACACAACCTTCCGTGTGACTTGGTTCCAAAGCTTATAACCCTTTAAACCATCCTTATACCCAACAAAGATGCACTTTTCAGATTTACTATTCAACTTGGTTTGTTTCTCCTTTGGAATATGTACATATGCATCACATCCAAATACCGTCAAATGTGAAAGAGAGGGTTCCTTACCAGTCCATACCTCTTGTGGAGTCTTATCCTCCAATGCTGATGAAGGTGATCTATTGACCAGGTAACATGCTGTCTCCACCGCCTCTGCCTAGAATTCTTGTCCTAACTCGACACCACTAAGCATGCTTCTTGCCCTTTCCATCAACGTCTTGTTCATTCTTTATGCAGATCCATTTTGCTGAGGTGTATATGGAGTAGTCTTCTACTATGCTATACCACACTTCTTACAGAATTCTTCAAATTCCTTACTACAAAACTCTCCACTGTTATCTATCCTTAGCACCTTTATCTTCTTCTCTATCTGGTTTTTCACCAAAGCCTTAAGTTCTTTAAACCTATCAATGACTTCATATTTCTTCTTAAGGAGATATATCCATCTATTCCTTGAGAAGTCATCTATAAATGATAAATAGTACACAGACTTACCCAGTGATGGAACCTTCACAGGTTCAAACACATCACTGTGCACAAGCTCTAATATTTGTTTCGCCCTCTTACCATGAGAGGGGAAACTCACACGATTCTACTTCCCATATACACAATTTTCATAGAAATCAAAATCCATAGAGCTATTACTAATACCTTCTACCATACCTTTACCATGAAGTATTCAAAATGCCTTCTCTCCAATATGTCCAAGCCTTTGATGCCACATCATGGTATTCTCTCCAGAGACCACTAGATTTTCAGCTCCACTTTCAGGAACCACAGAACTGTTGCACCCATCAACAACAGTGCTACCTTGCAGCTCGTACAAAGTCCCAATCCAAACTCCCTGCATCAATACCAGTGCTCCCCGAACCATATGACAGGTATCTTTCTCGAACACTGTCTTCACACCTGCATTATTCAACTTGCTTATAGAAATCAGGTTTCTAGCTAATGCAGGAATATGTAAAACATCCGGAAGTATTCCAACCCTTCCACCTTGAAACTTCAACTTTACTTTTCAGCGACCAATGATTCTAGACTTCCTATCATGCCCCAAGAAGACATCACCACCATTGTATTTCTCATACTCGTAGAACCACTCTCTATGGGGAGTGAAGTGAAAGGATGCACCTGAGTCAATCATCCATGCCCCATGATCTACATGTGTACTTGAAGAGGAAAAGTACACATCCCCACCTTCATCTGAGGTGGTTTTCGTCTCTATAGAAGGAACATCATCATATCCCTTTCCTTTATCAAAAGCTTTAGATTTACAGTCCCTTTTGAAGTTCCCTTCCTTTCTGCATTTCCAGCACACCACCTTTACAAGTTTTCCTAGAGATTTAGATCTCCCTCTAGATTTAGATCTCCCACTTGATGACTTATTTTTGTTTCTATTCTAGAACCATCCTCATATAGACAAGGCATCACCATTCTAGCTCTCTATATTTTTCCATCTCATCTCCTCTGTCAGCAAGGCTGAGACTATTTCATCAAACTGCAAGGCAATTGCATTGCTACCTATTGCAATAACCAGAGTATCCCACGAATCGGGTAGAGAACACAACAAACTGATGCACTTATCTTCATCTGAAATTTTAATATCAAAATATGCTAGCTGACTTACCATAGTATTAAATGCGTTCATATCCTCTGTCACTAAGTCTCCATCTTTCATCCTCAGGTTATACAAATTTTTCTGCAAGAACTGTTTATTCACCAGAGACTTAGATTGGTAGAAAGTCCCTAACTTGTCCCACAAAGCCTTCGCCGTAGCTTCCCCTAATACATTCAGCAATATTGAATCTGAGACACACAATCGTATTGTGCTTTTTGCCTTTTGATCCAACTTCTTCCATTCTTCATCAGACACTCCCATTGGTTTAGTACACGGATCTACTGCGATCCACTGATCTTTATCCACCAACAGATCCTCCATCTTGAGTTTCCACAACTCAAAACTCTGACCATTAAATTTCTTGATCTCTATCTTTCCACTGCTGGCCATCTTCTTTTACCACCAGAATCAATCTCGCAAATCTCCCATTGAACAGGGACTACCACAGGCTTGAGCGAAACCCCTCAGCAACAAAGGCATCCCATTGAAGCCAAAACAACTCTAATACCAAATGTAGGTTTTAACCCTATACATAAATTACCTGCATACGAATTCTAAAACATAGAAAATAAAAAATGTGAGATCATAACACATAAAACACATATACATAGAGATTTTCCCCTGGATCCCAAAACCAGGACTACCAGCTTGATTTTTCATTATATTCCTTTCAATGTTACAATACATATTTATACATGCCGAAGAATCCAAAACCATGGACCGAAAACCATAGGTAGGTTCACCCAACCTAATATAGGGTCCAAAAAAAATAACACAACCCAACAATTTGTTGTCTATATTTTCCATGGACAAGTTAGTCATGCATGAGGTTGCATACCACGTTATGACACAGTTATCAGCTAGATTGTATAGGAAGAAGAAGGCACCATGGTGTATCCTTACTTTATAGATTGGGTTGTATGCAATCAAGATTTTGAAAGAAGCAGATATTGAGGTTGAGGACTTCAAGAAGCTTCATTTCAGCACCAAGAATTTCAATCCTTACAATCCACATGGCTTATGTAGGGACCACTATGCGATAGTGTACTATTCTTGGATCCACGGGGCATGTCATTAGCTAGAGGAAGACCCATGGAGGAATTTCTATAACTCCTCTATGCTCAATGAATTGGTTAGAATGGCAGTAGAGTGGTTAGCAGCACTCAAGGTAGCAAAACCAGAGGGAACAACAACAGAAGCAATAGTAAGCAACACACTGGCACAAGAAAAAGGAAAGAGGAAGATTTCTGAAAGCACAAATGTAGAGAAAAGCTACAAGTTTAAGGAATATCCACTTGTGGAAATAATAGCTTTTGAGATAGAAGAAAAGAGGCAACAACATGATAAGAGAGGAGAGAAGAAAAGGAGAGGTAAGAAAAGGATGGAAGAGATGGAGAGGAAGTTGTGAGAAGTAGAGGAGAAGCTCAAAGAAGAACAAGAGTTACATAGAAAATAGAAGGAAGCGTAGCATGAAAAGGAACAAGAACATGAATAGGAGGTAGTGTAAGGCACACATATAGCGCAAACTGCATCGATACAGGTTGAAGACTCAGAACAAGCAGCAAATGAGGAAGAAGGTGAGCAGCCGTAAGAATAGGAACTTTCTAAGCAGGATGAAATGATAGCAGAATAGATGGACTTGGAGATGCAACAACTGGAATAGGATCAGGACATCAACCTCATGCCCAAAGCACCCGAGGTCACCCCACAGGATTCATCGGCTCCAGAACCAGAGCAAGTCCCAAGTGAGCAAGGGGATACTATTCTCCTTGAGGATAATTCAGGAACAGATGTGTACAGTATAAACTTTATTGAGTCATAGCACAAAGTTGTACAAGCACCTAGAGCACACACCACAGATGAGCGTGCATCACCTGCTTACTTTGAAGAATGGGTGATTGTGTGAGATGTATGAAGACATCCAGCTACCTTGGCTGATGCTACAAAGGCTTATGCTGAATCCATGAGCTTAAGTGTGAAGTTCTTGATAGCAGAAAATGAACGCATGGATAAGGAATTACATGCAGTCAAGTAGAGAGAGGAATGATCAATAGGATCGGCTAGGGTAGAGATGAAGAAAGCGATACTTGCTGAAGTATCAGCTCTTGAGAAAGTCATGTAGAGACTGTATGACAGGTTCATCACCATGCACAAGGCAGTTTTCCATCTACATGGTCATTAACAACGCTGCACCAAGATAGCGCGAACACTCACATATATACATGCTAATGTTGATCATGTACAAACATGGACAATGAGGTACAAGGGAGCCCCATTTCACTTGCACATGATGATGAAGTTGTAGGTAGAGTTGGACAAAGCACACATCTAGAGTCTGATCTAGAACTTTGAAGAACTCCCACCACTCATCACCAATATTGAGGCTTTGTATGCATGGTTGTTCAAGAGTTTGGATATCGTGGTGAGAAAGTATGGCACCCTGTCAATCAGAACACTCACCGAAGCCAAAGAGAAGAACCAAGTCTAACTGGAGCTCTATGTGTACATCGATGAGTTGATGCTCATGGCCACCAATGCAGATTTGTAATTCAACACAAATAATAGGTAGATGTATATCATCAGTCCAACTTTGCTAGGGACCAAGATGCGCATGTTACAAGACGAGTTGGAAAAAGGTTCCAAATGATTATACCCAGAAGCAATGGAGGAAAGAGCTTGTTTCCAAGAAGACATCATCAAAGAGTACGTGAACACCATTGCGCACTACCAAGTTTGGCATCAGTTCGTCATTGAGGATCAGAGAGAGAATGTTGATGAGCTGGTCTTTCTACAACCATCTGAGTCTTAGTGTTGTCTTATCTGGCTGACTCAAGCCCATTTTTGTCCCACATGGGTATATGTGGAAAATGTATTATTATTGTAAACATGATGTAAAGTTAAATTCCAAGTGTCATTAGTGGAATACAAATAGTAATATGTAATGTAAAGAGTCATATGTAATGAAATTGAAGAGTCATGAGGGTATTCCAAGAGTCACAGAGGGGAATTTCAAGGGTCACCCCACCCTTTGTTATAAATAGAACCTCATAACTCATAGAACAAGCTTTTAGGAGCCAAGCTTTTGCTAGGAATTTCTTATATAGGGCTTGGAGATTATTCTGACAAGCCTTGGCTTCTCCATAGTGCAACGCAAGTACATCTCTTTAGAGGAGCAGGAAGTGTTGATTGTAACTCTCCACTATTAGGGATAGTGGCTATGATGGTTGTATGTATGGATGGAACTTTCACTTTATATAATATAACAGAGCCAACATGTCTTCATGGCTATGTCGTTATTGTAGTTCAAATATTTTGGCTACTTTAGAAATGTATGTTGTTTAACTCACGCATTTGTGTATGAACTATTTTGTATATGATTGTATGAATCTTGTTGAAGTCATGTTGTTGGTTTAACCCATCACTTTGGATGGTTGAATATTCTGCTTTTCGTCTTGTGATGTCATTAAGCTCATGTGTTCCTTTTAGGCTACGTACTATGACAATATTCTAAGGGATACACTTCTTTTCCCCCTTCATGTGTTAGGACCTCCCCACGCATCTCTCTTGACTCGCTGCAAGGTCACACACTCACTTTTGACAAGGATATCTTTCTTACCTATCCGAGCTATCGTAGTCAATGCATAGCTTTACTACCCATTGCTGGGAATCCTACTGCAAATGGTCTGAGGTCTAGTTGGGACTTCTTACCAGGGAGATCCCTTGACATGTTGGCAAATCGAGCACCATCAATAATTCCATTATTTTCTACTAGAAACAAGAACTTATTTAAAAAATATATATATATCCATAAATTCCATATTTTCTACCAAAAAACAACTTAATATTATATATAAAATAAGCAACATGTTTAAAAAAACACAAAACATTTTTATAAAGAGTTTTTGATGAAACAATATTATGAAAAGGAAAATTTAGAATAATTAGAATCCATACCTTTCGGTGATCTTGGCATGAACCACTACCATAAATTATATGTATCTCAATTTTAAGCAAATCATCAATAAACCTTTTCCAAAAATAGTTGAAAATAGAATTTCACCATCGGTCTTCCAATGAAGGATGTAGCTAGATATTTATTCCTTTGTACCTTTCTCATCTCCCTGATCACAAGCATAGAATTTCCCAAATATTTGCATGTAAGGAACCCCTCTTTCTCTAGCCAAAAGAGATCACAAGTATAGAATTGCCCAAATACTTGCAAACAAGAAACTTTTTTCTCTAGCTAAAACGAATAAATTATGTTCGATTAGCTTTATGTAATTACTGGCTCCATTGTGACGTAGACAACCTATGTTGGCTAACACACCTTTTTATTTTTCTCCCTTTCATCCCACACGTCTTAGTGTTACCATCTTACCTTTCTAATTGTGTGTAATAGATAGCGTTAAGGCATGCCTCCTTTACATCGAAACCACATATCCTATGTCAAAACATGTATAGATCGTTAATACGCCCAATTTTTATTGGGGTTTTTATTTAATTTTTAGGTATTTTGATTTATTTTCCAATTTAATTTGTCTAGAATCTAGTCGAGATTAATTGAAATCATAAGTTTGATAGGTGAGCACTTCACAATTGAAGCACCTCAACGATTTTTGAGGGTGTTGAATCCATTTATATAGTCAAAAAACTAGTTTAAACAATACAAATGAAGATTTTTCTACATTTGTTTTAGTCTGATTCCAACAAAAAATATGCTAGAAGCTCCAAAAAATTACACTAAGAACTACTCCATTTTAATGCCAAACGTTCACTTGTGTGAATTTTTCATGCCTGAATTATCGTCAAACCAAACCCTATGAAGGCCTAAATTTGCAGATCCCACACAATTCATAGTATTTGGGACTTAAGTTATTCATGTTGTCTGAGCCTCTCTTACTCATCCGCGCATTCACATTGTGTTGAGCTCCAAATTTACTTAGGCGTCTAGCTTTGGAAATTTTATTGTGGGTGCTCTTTACAAAGGCCCGAATGGCCCCATCCTAGACTTGTTTAGGATGGTTCCCACTCATGCGTCCATAATTTACTCTACTCCTTTCATGGTTTCCATCAACATGTGATTCCTCTCCCTAACCACCTATGTCAACATGTGATTGCTTATTAAAAGAGATAAGAAAAACAATAAATATGAAAAATAAATTTCACTAACTTAGGTAAACATGTGATTCCTTATTAAATAAAGTCCAAGGAGCATCCATATTCACTATCTTTACAACAATCTACTAGGAGGGAGGGTTGTCATACTTGAAATATGGAAAATTCTTTAAGGTACTAAAAATTAGCGTAGTCACTTAAAGTTTATTTTGGAAAAGTAGCAATGGGGTATGCATAAATACAAGAACACATGACATGCATTCCTAATTCTATAATCTTGGTGCTCCCCCAATCCCCCAAACCACCATGTGAGCTTATATTTTTCAGGAATTCACATGTTTACTTAATAGTGTGTGCTTGTTTCTAAAAGCTGTGTATGTTCTTAAAAGTGCACGTGCATTATTAGCAACACATATGTTTTAAACTCATGTGCACACTAGAGTGATTAGCCTTTATGACTAAAGTCATTTCCTAATGTATACCCTTGATTATGGGGATATCAATTTCATTAGAGGATTTGAGAATTAAGTCTTGATACTATTCTCCTTAGCATGGCAAGGCAAGGAAACTTGGGCCTTACAAGTTATTCAATTTAACAAGTCTTTGATTAAAACATGGATAATTTGGTTCAAAATTCTGATTTGCAGTATGACCTATTATGATTTTATCATGACTTGAACTAAGTAGAAGTTTTAGGATTAACCTTTGGAATAAACTTGTTGATGAGGTATATCTTGAATTTGTTTGGAATTTTACTGTGATGAATCTCATAAAACTTAAATGTTTATGGTGTAGGAAAATCATGATACAACCAACACTTAGGATTAACCTTGGGAATAAACTTGTTGATGAGGTATATTTTGAATTGGTTTGGAATTTTACTATGATGAATCTCATAAAACTTAAATGTTTTTGGTGTATGAAAATCACGAAACAACCAACTCAACAATTAAAAGTTGACTCCAAGAAAACAATAACAGCTTGAGGATATAAGAGTGCACGACAACACATTGGAGTGGAAGAATTAAAGAATAGGGTTGTGGCCATGACATTGTAACTAAGTTGTATGCACTAATTTCCATTAACTATGTCATGATTAATGTGATTGTGTTAAGGTAGGAAAGTGTCTTGTTTATGGAGACTTTTTTTATGCAAGGACGCCTTTCTAGGGGATGGATTACCTAAGGGACTATGAAGTAGAGAAGGGGATCCATGAACTTAGAAGGTGAATGAATGCATGGAAGAGGAGCTAGATCACCCGAGGGACTGGGAAGCAAAGAAAGGGTTGCCAAAACATGAAGATAAATTGGTTTTAAAGAGTAATGGGCATGCCAATTTGGATCTAAGGTACATTGGCATGTTCTAGGAAGCAATGATCTGAGACTATTCCCTAAATAAGTGTTGAGTGTAATGGACATTGTCGTTGGACATTGGAGGAAGGAATCACTTTAGACAATAACAAATCAAGTGGGATGAGGTGCATTAAAAGCACTGTGAACTAGAAATAGCCAGTGGAGAGAAGGTTGATAAAATGAGGGTGTCTCAATCATTTTTGTTTACTGGGCAAGAAATTACAAATGTAAATGTGGAAGAGTTGTGTATACAAAGATCATGTAAATACTGTATGGTCATGCATAAAACAATGAGGATAGTGTTCCTCTCAGGGTGGGGTTTGTAACAACCCTTTTTGTTAACCCCTCTTGTAAATTTCACTATGAATTGTAATTCATGTAATGATCTAAAAATGGAGGATGTGGTCAATTTCCTCTTCTCCAAAACTAAGGATCATTCTCCAACACTTTGTAAGGAAACAAAATGGGTCATAACACAAAACATGTTTTCCAAAAGGTCTTAGTGAGTTATGAGTTAGTTTTCACATGTAAACTTAAGCATAAGAAACACAACATCACATAACTCATACCAACATACATGAAGAGTAAAACAAAGGATTTGGTGATGGATTTCACCCCTCCTGGGCTACATCTATGGGCCTGCCAACATAGCTAGATAGCTCCATATATTTAGTGGAAAAATGAGTACATATGAGTTTTCTCATAAACATGTGTCTATTTCCCCTTTAAGAAAATGTTCTCCTACAAATAACTCTCACATAAAATGGCATGAAAACCTACAGTCATCATGAAAACATTAGCAACAAAAGGAATCTCCTACAAAGACCCCATACTCCAATTGAAAACGAGCATATATGAGCATATAAGAAATTAAATTCCGCATTGAAGGACAAATAAAAAAATTTCCTCAATAATACATTGTGAGAAGAGTATAGAAGAACTTAAACCTCCAAGTAGCAGTTGTTGTGGTAAAATTTTGAAGGTAAGAAAACTCCTATAAAGCCTTCTCCATGCTAAAACACCTTCAAGAACTGCTCCAAAACATTGATTGATCCAAACACCCTAAAAGTTGAACCTACAAAAATATCCTTTAGATGTGCTCAAATTAACAAATAGAGGTCACCATTGTATCCAAAATGTCCAAAAACCCCTAGCTAGACTCTTCTTGAGCTCCAACAGGAAATAAACTCCCAAAGATATATTGTCCAAAGCTCTACATGTAGTTTCCTTTGTTATTTGTCCTACAAATCAGACTAATAGTGTATTTGTCCTACAAATTTGACATTTTTTTGTTGTAGAGGAAATTTCTCCCTCCAACGGTGTAATTTGTTGTACAATTAAATCTCCGAATAACCCCTATGCGTAAAAATTTAGGCCACATGGGTCATGTCACCATGGGCTTGGCTTTAAGGCCCACCCCTACTGGCTTAACACCTTAACTGTCGGGGTCATGGTCATGTAGTTTCGATAGGGCCAAGGTTCAGGCTAATGACTTTCCCTTCCCGTCAAGCTCCTTGTCTCTGTGTTCCATGTCATATAGTTATGAAAAAACTAGGGGATGGCCCCCTCCAATCCCTCCACTGAGTGCCTCGCCACAGTTCCATGTACCCTCACATTTATTTGGTTTAGAGCCTTAACTTGAGCCTCGTCATGTCAATGCCTTTTCAATTTGACTACAGTTCTATAGGAGCATTGTGACCATGGAATGGGCTATACTCTAGCCCCCTCTCCACTATGCCTTCCATCGAGGTCCTATGGCAATTATGGTGACCTGGGGTTGAGGCTCATTCCCATGCCCCATATCTTTTGCACTATGTTCATATGTTGTCACTGTGACTGGGGACCGGGGCTGGCAGCCTGGCCCCATCTCCCAAATGATCAACATTGTAAACTTTATATATGGCTTTTGTCCATAATAATAATAAGCCACACTGTGAGCCTAGTGGTAAGCCACCACAGCTATGAGGATGAGTTCAGGGGTTTGAGTCCCACTGGGCCTCTGACCTACCATACCAAATTTGTTATGCACCCTGGGGTTGTAAGTTGCATCCCATGGTTGGGGCATGTGGAACCTTCCCACTGGTCCACTCAATCATTCATGAACATCTCAAAGACCACCCAATACCAACGAACTAGAACATGCCAAGTTTCAACATCTAGTTGGTCCATACCTACATAGTCACCCTGTTGACTCAATTGTACAGTCACCAAGTCTTCTTCCTAGTCAGCAGGACTGGTCATTTTCTAGTTATTGGGCCAAATGATTAAACATGATAACTTGAGTATAGTGTGTTGGATTGAGATGAAATGAATGCCATTGGATTCAAAACCACAATCACTTCAACTTGAAATCGATTTCAAGACATTCTGGGCACTTTCAGTTTTGAGGTAAAATTTGATCACCTGATCACACCTCCCCACTAGGAAATTTCGGACTCCAAAAGTTTACTTCTCCTAGTAAATAAAATGAGTTTGAAACTCAAAATCACCCAAAAACTCAAACCAAAATTCAAACTTTTCAATTGGTGTCCCTCAAGCCCCAATCAAGGCACTTCACTTATGTTATTCATGAAGACCTACTGTCATATTAGGAATTGAGCTAAAAATTCTTATCGTTGATGTAGTAATAAAACACTAATGATTGGAATATGAACATTCTCGTTAATGTGATCTTAACAAACTTGACTCCATCTTGGAAATCAAAAGCAACACGAAAATTGCTTTACCATCTTCAAACTATGCTTGTACACAAAAGTACACTTGTGCAAAATTTTCAATGACATAATTGGATTTTCTTGCAAAAAAATAGTCATCTTGTACAATCTTAAAAAAATATTCTATTCACAACAAGTTTCTTCTTGAATACTTGCATCGGTGATTACATGATAAGCTTGTAGACAAACTTGGAAGACAACTTGTACATTCCAAAAGTCCTTAAACATATGGGCTTATAAACAAGCCAATACATAACATGAATGAAAAACACATACTTGTTTCACATAGTGACTATTATTGTTCACTTTACAAAAGTACCCAAATATATAAACAACAACAAGTAATTATAAAATTACAAAGCAACTTTACAAACATTCTACCCAATCGCCACCTCTCCTAGGGTTATGAGTTCTCTTTTGCATCAACTTTGCCTTGAAGGTTTCTTTAAGATTGATGCACGTCCTATTTTCGACCTCTTGCTTTAGGTTGTACAATCTCTTTTCCCTTCTTGGAATGAAGATTTGGATGTAATTTCCAACATCGTTCATTTCGATGTCAATGCATCTTGCAATGGGTAGAAAATAACTTTCTCTTTCTTGTCGAAAAATAAGTCCTCTCATGCGAAGGAGATTCAACATGCTTGATGCCTGTAATTTTATCCATTATTTTTATCATTACCATGTGTTGCTCATAGCCATCCACACAATGGTCAAATGCATCACATAAAGAAAAAGGGTACATGTTCCACAAATAGTCAAAATTATCATCATTTGGAAAACACCCGTGCAATTTATATCTCTCTCTCGGGTTGCAACTTTGATGATGTGGTGTAGACAATGACATGGAAGGTCCCTTCAAACATTCATATTTCTTGGGAGACAAATGAACATTGTCACCACCATCTTGGTGTGACATCCCATCCTCAGATGATTGTTGTGCCTCAAATCATTCAAAGGATTCTCCAAACTCCCTTTGACCATATCACAATGCTTGCTACTTTTGTCTCTCTTCAACCATGCTTCGATTGTTGATCCCTTGGCCATTGATGTCAAGGCCTCCTCCTTCATAACCCATTTTAAAAATAAGCTTCATAACAATTCCTTTGGTATGTTTTGCTCAAATGCTGCAAAAGAGGTGTTATGAACATAAACAAAACAAATTGTACTTGAAATGCTTATTACCTCCTTAAACTTGTCATTCATCTTTTCAGCTTCTGATGATGATGAAGAAATTGCAGATGACTCTAGACACCCACTTTTGCCAAATGGCATATGGTGACAATCTTGGAGATGCTTGCAAAATGCACATGCATAATCTTCCTCATATAGTCCATAACTACTGTGTGAATGATTCCCACATATTGGTTTCATTTTGGAGGTGTATTTTGCTTTCCAATAAGTGGAATTTTCAACAACGTGTTCCTTAAGCACACATTGCAACTAAAGGCACATATGCGTCTTCTCCTCTTCACTAGTTTTCACATTCTTCTCAACTCAATTTTCTCCATATGAAGAGCCAAATTCATCTCCTCTAGCTCTTGGATACTCTTTTTGGCCACTCTTGAAACATGGTCAACTGAGGCTCTGATACCATTTTATCTAAAAATGGAGGAGGTTGTCAATTTTCTCTTCTCCATAAGGACCATTCTCTGATGCTTTCCAAGGGAAAAAATGGGTTTGTGACACAAAACAGGTTTTCCAAAAGGCCTCTTCAATTTATGAGTTACTTTTCACATGTAAACTTAAGGATAAGAAACACATATTTACTTAGGGGGTCCTAACCCAGGTTGAGAGTTAGTTACGCCAACCAACAGAACCCTACACTACTGGCCCTTTCAGCATCAACCTGCGTAGCGTAGGCTGCAGTACCACCAAAACCAGTATGGGGGGATGAAAGAACCAAGTTTCTATACCTAGAGACTAGTGTGATGTCTTCCAGTGCCTCAGATTTGCCTTCACACAAGTCGATAAACTCTAAGGGTTCGTTGCTGCAACTTTGTTGAAAAAAGCTAAGGTCTATGATCAGTCCTTGTGGACCTTTAACAGTCCATTTACCTACTTACGCACATTAGAGAGCAGTCCTAAATTAGTGTTCACACAGATTTACTTAAGTCCTTAGTAAACATAAGAGAAATCACCAAAGTCTTCGTGAAAGTATTTAAACATACATTGCGTACATTATTAAGACTTATTCAAGAGAATCATGTAACATTCATTAGCAGCATATAACATTAACAAAGATAAACAAAAATACTCAGAAATTTTTCGGAAAACTGTCTTTCTGATCTTCAATTCAAGATTACAGACTCAAACTTCCCTATGCACATAGCTACAGGTGTCCGCGTACTCAGCTACAGAATCTACCTAGGGCTCTGTGCTATTGGGTGTGGAGCATGATTATTTAGAGGTCTTTGTTTCAGCCGGATGTATACCCTAGGATGTTTGTACACCCCTCCACGTAGGGGGTGCGGGGGGGACTTGTCCCCCCTGTGGGGGTTCGATGGGGCTGATCCCCCTCGGTTGGGAGGTCCGAGGGCCAGCGGTCCCTCGACAATAGTTTTCGGGGCAGTGCCCCTGAAACTAAAAACAAATGTAAAATTGCCTTGTAAAAGTATAGTAATTTCTAGTCAATCTGGGTTGTTCATTAGGTGGATTATCTGACGGTAGAACTTATGTTTAGTTTAGGTTTTTTTTCTCTAGAAAGAAACCCCTCTCTTTGTGTGAGGGCATTGTATTGAAACTGTGTAATAGATGTGTATTCTTCGAGTGAGAAATAGAGAGGCGAGACTGTGAGAGAAAATAGAGGATATTAAAACGGATTTGCTGTAGGTTGTGTCTCTTCATTTCGCTGGATACTAAAAAGGAAGGACTGGCTATTCGGGGTGGATGCAGCCCAAACTGGGTGAGCCACGTATATCTGTGTCTCTATGGTTTTATGCATTTTCAGTATTTATATTTCTGCTATATTTTATGTGTTTCATTGCTCTGTAATATATAATTTTCTAACAATTGGTATCAGAGCCGAAGGTCTATTTGGTTGACAAACTCGCAAGAGAGAAGGGTTCCTGGTTCGAGTGGGAGCAATGGCAGAAGATGGTAATTTTAGTGTCAAGAAATTTAATGGCCAAAAATTCTCACTGTGGAAGATGCAGATGGAATATTATCTGTATTAGAAAGATTTGTACCTACCATTGGGCGGAAAAACAAAGATGCTGATGGGTATGACAACTGAAGAATGGAACCTTCTCGATAGAAAGGCACTTGGAACATTACGGTTGTGCCTCGCAGCATTAGTCACCTTTGACATTTCGAAGGAAACAATGACAGAGGGTTTGATTAAGGCGTTGGTGAAACTATATGAAAAACCCTCGGCCTTAGACAAGGTATTTCTTATGAAACGGTTATTTAATATGAAGATGTCGGAAGTGGATTTGTTGCAGACCATTTAAATGATTTTAATACAGTTACAAGTCAGTTAAGTTCTATAGGGGTAAACGTTGAAGATGAAGTTAGAGCTCTGTTATTCTTGTGCTCATTTCCAGAAAGTTGGAATGGTTTAGTAATGGCCATTAGTAACTTTGTTTCTGGATCTAGTACTTTAAAGTTTGATGATGTTGTCGGTGCTATCCTTAGTGAGGAAATGCAGTGGAAAAGCTCTGGTGAGACATCGAGTAATGCTTTAAGTGCAGAGTCTAGGGGAAGAAAAATGGAAAGAGAAAATAGCTCAGGATATTACAGTAAGTCAAGGAAAGGCAGATCCAAGTCCAGATTGGGGATAGTGTGCTGGAAATGTGGAAAGAAAGGACACCTAAAGAAAGACTGTAGATATTGAAAGGGAAAAGAAGGAGATGCACAACAAGAAAACAATCATGAAGAAAATGTGACAGGTGAGGTGTTACAAGATGATTTGATTCTTTCTTTCGAAAATATTACTGATTCCTGGGTGATAGATTCAGGGGCCTCATTCCATGCCACACATGATAAGAAATATTTTCATGACTATGTTTAAGGATATTTTGGAATGTTGGACACCTAATCCTCAATGGGTTAGTGTGGAAGCCGAATGGACAAAAGGAGTCCAAGAGACCTTGGGATGTGAAACCCAACAGTCACCACATGTTTTATAAATATATATCTCTTGTTAATAAAAATTGCACTCACATGATTTATCTTTCATATTTCTCTCTCTCCCCATGTGTGTTTAACATGGTATCAGAGCAGGCGTATTCCTGCCCTGCATAATTAATTTGAGCCATTTCTTTTATGTCCTTTCTGTGCAGTTTATTTTTGCCATATTCCTCTATACGGACCTGTGCCTTGTCTGCCATATTCACTTGAATGATGAAACATTCCTCTGCCTGAAATTGCCAGTGTTGTCCAAGCTGTTCTGACATGTCTGTCTGCCATACCGACGCTCTCTTCTGCGTTACCTACGACCTCTGTCTTTTACAGTCCTCACCCTTGAAATTAGACCTGCGCTCTCTGTCCATAAGCGTTTCATGGTAATTTTAGTGTTGTCCTGTCTGTCATTTTTTCGTTGGTCTTGTCTGTCATATGCGTTTTATTTCTGAACACTCGCCTGAACGCTGCTCCTGTAGCTGCTCCACCTGCATACAAAACGCTTCTCTCCGTCTATTATTCACCTGTGATTCTCTATTATTCTCTGCTATTATTCTACGCATAAACTGACCTCTCTACGCTCTCTGGTCTCTCTGCCTGATATTGGTGTAGGTTTGTCACTAAGATTCATAATATGCGTGACGGTTATGTAATCCTGCACTCAGGATTCACCTTAAGACAAGAAAATCTGGATATTCATATTTGCTGATCTAAATCGTAAGGGAGGGTCGACTTATCTTAAGGCTGACCTATCTTTTGTTAGTGGAAGAATGCAGACATAAACCTGGAAGAACGGATATTCAGGATCTATCAAGAATGGATTAGTGCGCCTAAGTTGAGGGAGAATAAAAGGGCTTTTGGATGATATGTTGTTATGAACCAGCGTCAGACAGACGATCCTTTGTAGTTCCAGCACATGTTTGAAAAGGGAGTTTTCAGTAACACATCGATATTTGAGCAAGTGTTGATCTGGGAGGTGATATGACTACTCAAAAACAGATTTGTGATCATGTTTCCAAACATCTTTAGTCCCTTCATGAAAATCTGTAACAGCGCTTGGTGTGCTACCTGGAGCTGTTGTCGCATAGTGAGAGCAGTCGAATGGAGGTGTTGTGACTAAAGGGTTGCTGCCTGGAGATGTTGAATGCATGAGGGTGTCGAAGGAGATCCTCTCCTCTATCTTGTTGTGGCTGGTGCATTGAAGTCGGAGGTGTTATGACTGTGACATGGATTACTTCTCCTGCACGAATGGAATGTATGTTGGTATTTTAATCATCCCTGCAAACCACCATACGTCGTTGCACAGTCACTAGACGTTGTGTATATGTTGACTGCATTGAATGGTATTACGTCAACATGGCAACCATGAGTGGAAGGTAGAGCGTAACGCCAAGGAAGAATGATGAAAATGGAATTGCGCAACCCAACCTGACATGTCTGTGCATTAGCAACATGTATTGGCGTTGATATATCTCCCAGTGCATTGGATGTTTCATTTCAATTAATGAAACATGTGCGTTCTTTTTTTGAAGGCTGGTGTATATTTGTTATTTGCCCTAAAAATATGGTCAGTTAAATGTCTGCTGAAAATTCATTCAATGCCCTGAGCGTTCGCTGGAAAGGTCGTTTCTTTTTGTGATGATTATTGCTCTTAATATGTGCACTAGTCCGTTACTAGTCCATGATATGGATCTAAACTCACAGATTTGAGATGAAAACTATTCCTATAATGGACGGTTATAGTAAAGAAAATGGCGAAATTATTTTCTAATTGGCCACTCGGGATACCGTTATATATATATATTTGCCGAAAGGTCAGTCAATGTGTAAATCTGGCCACGTATCGCTGAGTTGTTGACTCAACATACATTATCAGTTCATTGAATTTAACTGGATTTTGACTTGGTCATGTTTCAAGCACATCTAACCGGCGGTATTCAAGCTGTATGAATTTTCTTCGGCTACTTCTAGAACGATTGCATTTCCAAACCGGCCATAGGTTGGTTTCTTCGTTTCCCATTTTGTCAGTGAATTTCTAAAGGAGATATCTAACGAGGTGAAGGAATGGTTAAAATTATTGGAATTTGGGTAATTTTTTTCAAAATTTACATATAGTTGATATTAAGAAAGAGAGTGCAGATAGTCATGTACCAGAAATGGCCAAACAAATGAGTGCACTCATTAAAATGTCAAAGTCGAAATATAATCTTATAGGAATATACTCTGATGATATCATGTAAAAAGATACCCTGACTAACAAGAAAAGCAACATATTCACTGTCCAGTAAACCTGGAAATACTCAGAATATATGTGATGATTATTATTCTGTGAGATGCATGTTACTAGTCCATTTTAAAGAACCTGGATTCTGGGAACTTGTTGCTGATGCTGATTTGAAAGTGAAAGAGTACTTGAAGGATACAAGCAAGTTTGCAGTTGCTGCTGCCCCAGTGTGTCTTTGTATTTAAAATTCGTTATAGTGCATTAATTCCTTGCTTCAACTGCTGCATAAATAGTTTGGTGGGCTGATTGTAATCTTTTATGGAGAAAAATTTTGTTGGTTGTTTTGTTAGAACATAATGCTGGTCATGAGTAAACTCTTATTTTCATGTAATGGATTGTAATCGGTGCTTGCTGATTGAACTCTGATCATTTGCTGCATATGTATAAAGGATATTGTTGTGTACTGTGAGTAGGTATTACTTTTCTGCACTGAGTAGTAGTTGTAAGGTGTAAATCTGACATTGAAGAAAAAAAAAATGGCTAGAATCAGTGAAGTATTAGAGTTCCTCAAAACTCTAATGTCGTCTACTACTCATGATACATTAAAAGTTAGCAAAGTTTCTCTCATAGATATTCAGGTCTGTCTACAAAATGCACAGGAAAATATTGATTTTTTGCAGCTTGAATCACAGCTACAGCAAGAAGAGCTACATCAAATTAGACATCATTCTGAACCTGTTTTTGTTCAGAACATTGAGACAACCACCCATCAGCAGCAAGTCAATAATGTTACATTTCATTCAAATAAAGCAGCAGTTGTAAATGCAGATGCAGAAACTCAGTCTGCACTTCCCAAGCCCATCATCAGACCTTGGGAACAGCTTGTCCACAACAAGCACAGAACTGGTCTTGGATATGACAAGGACTTGTCCTTCATATTCCAGACTATGCCAAGCCCATTCAGTTTCAGAGTGCTGGATTCATTCATGACAGTTCACCTGCTCCTTATGACAGTTCAGCTTCAGCTGTTCCAGATTCTGCCCCTCTTCCATAGCAACAACAACAACAACATATTGTGAAATGCCAACACTGTGACCGAGTTGACCATTTTAAAGATCACTGTTTTGATCTTCATCCATGTAAGCGTTGTCATAAAACCACCCATTCTTCACACAGATGCTTCAGAAACAAATGTGCTACAAGAACAAAGATTCATCTTGGAAGGATCGCTTCTTGGCAATGGGCATCAACAGCCAAGAAGATATTCCAAACACATGTCAGAACTTGTTCCAAAGTATTGAACAGTCTTGCAGTTGAGTTTTCTCCATCATCTCACCTTGTGTCTGACAGGGGGGCAAATGATGGTCATATACAAGCTTCAAAGCCACATCAAGCGATCCTGAGCCACAACCTGCCACACCAGTTTCAGAGTTGTAGCCAGAGACAAAGATGCCCATGAACATGCCTTCAGTTGGCAATCTGGGACACTTCCTCTAGCAGAAGACTTCAGCTTCTTGCTAGTTTTGGAAGAATTCCGGGAACAAAACTGAGAACACTTCCTCTAGCAGAAGACTCCAGCTTCTTGCCAGTTTTGGAAGAGTTCCAGGAATTGCATTAAGCATTCCAGAGTTGTTGGTCATCCTTAAACCATCACAGGATGAGACTTCC
>APFE030298529.1:4759-18502 GCA_000404065.3 Pinus taeda
GTGTTCCAAGAGAAATTGTGACAGATCAAGGAAGTCAATTTACATCTAACTTGATGGAGAAGCTAATGGAAGAATACAAAATCAAGCACATAAAATCTACTCCTTACCATCCGCAAGCAAATGGCCAAGTGGAGTCTACAAACAAGGAGAGAATCATCACCAAAATTGTTCAGCTACACAGAAGAGATTGGGCAGAAAGGCTTCCTGAAGCCTTATGGGCCTATAGAACTACATGGAGGACTACAACAGGACATTCTCCCTATGAACTTGTTTATGGGAAAGAAGTCCTGCTCCCCATTGAGTTTCAAGTCAAGACTTTCAAGATGGCAGTCCAATTGGGGATGAATCTATCAGAAGCCCAAAAGAACAGAATGGAGCAGCTGAATGAGCTAGATGAGATCAGACAAGAAGCAATTTTAAGAACTTATCTAGTTCAACATCAAAGGGCTAAGTGGCATGACAGATATATCAAAAAGAAAAAGTTTCAAGAGGGATATTGGGCGCTACTATTTGGTTCCAAGTTCAAAGACTTCAAACGTAAATTTTAGACCCATTGGCTTGGGCCATATGAAATTGACGAAGTCTTTAACAATGGAGCAGTAAGAATCAAGACCATTGATGAATTTCAGATTCCTCTTATTGTGAATGGCCACCGGTTGAAAATTTATCATAAGCCACTCTCAAAAGAGGAATTTGTCAAGATGTTCCAAGAGAATTCTGTAGCAAGGCTGGTAGAGAAGAATCCTTCTTCCCCACTAGCCTAAACTTTGTTTCTTTCAGTTAACAAAAAAAATAAAATTGCATAAGCCTGAAAACCAATCATAGATTGGTAGTCTTATACAGAAAATATAGAGTGAAAATCAGGGACACCTGACACTCTATATTTTCCAAAAAAAAAAAATCTCTCTCTCCTCCTCTTCTTTTTCCATCTTCACTCCACCTCATTTTCCATTTCACTCCACCTCCATCTCATTCACTTCACTCCATCTCATTTGCCATTTCACTCCATCTCCATCTCATTCACTCCATTCCACTCATTTCATTTTCATTTCATCAATAAAAGTTCCTTTCAGGACTACTTTCACTCAGTTAGTTCTTTTCTAACTGTCTTTGTTCAACTAAGTGGGTGCTATCCTAGTTTCCACAGCTAGAGACCGTTTCTGCAGCCAGAAACAATTTCCGCAACTACCACCACTGTGTTTTGCAAAATTCACTGTCAAAATGTTAGTGCAAAAATCATGAAAATGCAGGTGTAATTGAGCAATTGCCATGAAGACATGGAGCATCTCCAAGACATCAAGAAAGAACATTTGGTTAAAAGCTATGGGTGAGAAATGAAAAAGTTTCCAAAGGTATGAGATTTTTTTTTTATCAAATAACAATTAAAGTCATGATTATGCATAGTTATGAAACCATGAAAAGTTCTACTATGTGCAATGATTCAATATGATAGCTCCATTGTCCACTCCTATCCCACGATATTACTCTGCACACCATGCACTTATTTCTTAACGGTCTCATGATGGATTTTTCGGGTTTAAACTCAAGTTGACTGCACTTTCATTTGCCACCTACGCTCATGAGATGTGACCAATCCCTCTACGGCTCCTCTCCACCGCATTTTCTGCAGCCATCTTTCAAAACGTGTAATCTCCCGTACGCAATCGTTAATTCAAATATCACCTCCACTCTGTTCACTTACCATTTCATTAAAGGTATTCATTTCATGTACATGCATTTCAAATTATGAAGTTAGTTGTGATTGCTTACCCTCTGTTCCGCCTGTAATCTGAGGCATTCTCGTTACCTGCTACCAATTGCAGCCATTGCATGTTACCATAAACCATGCGACCAAGCTGCCTTACCTCTGCTAAATCCTTTGCGCAATTGCATCCTCAGTTGAAATTTAAAACAGAGAAAGGAATGAGAAAATTACTAAGGGAAGAGCTAGAAGGACCAAAATATTTAGAAGGTTACCCTCAAGCAAAGGATTTGCTGAGGAAAGCCAAATGGTTACGCTTCATCCAGAAGTTCAAAGGCTATAACAAAGAGGTAACCAATGCTTTTGCATGGTATTTTGATGGTCAAATGGTGGAGATTGGAGATTTGAAGCTCACAGTGACCGAGACAATAGTAGCAACTGCCACAGGCTTACCTCAAGAAGGTGAGCGATGGTTCAGAAACAAAAGCATGGATGAACAGGCATGGAGAATTATGGTAAGAAAACTACGTATGGACACCACTCTGTTTACTAAAGCAATACTTGTTCATGCATTGAAGGAAGAATGGGCCAGTTTGCTATTAGTTATCCAAAAATTTGTCACTTGTGAAGGCCACTTTGGTTCGATGTACATGTACCATGCTAGACTTCTGATGAATTTCTTAGAGAATCAGACTCTTAATTTGCCTTATTTCTTGCTGTTGAGTTTGAAAAAAATGAGTATTATAGTCCAAAAACACATAGGCGATATAGAACCTCATATATACCATCATGGACTTATAAAAATTCTCATTGAGGACCAACTAAAGAAAAACAAAGATACCTGGGAAAAATTCTTGATAAGAAACTACTTCCAAGAGCCAACTGAGGCCCCTGAAAGTAGTACACCAAAGACACCAAGGAAAAGTAAGAGGAGAGAAAAAAGCACTCTAGTCCAAGACTCCCCTACTACAGAAACTCAAGAAGTTTGCCAACAAGAAGAGGAAAACAAACTAAAGACAAGAAATAGAGGAAAGATAAAGGTAAAAGGACCATCCAAGAAGTCTACCAGTCACCTGAGCCATCCATAGAGGAAGATTATCAACCACTGTCAGAAGTATTAGTACATGTTTAGGCTATTATAGCAAAGAAAAAAGAAAAAGGGAAACAGAGTATACAAGAAAAGATTACTAGTCCACCATTGTTGAGGAGAAGCCATAGGTAAAGAGGGAAGTGGAATAAAACACAAATAAAATGGCCCCACTTCATTGACTTGGGTGGAGAGACACCTGAGAAAAATCCAGCTGGTCGCACTTCACCTAGTCCTCAACCAAGTATTGAAATTAGTCCTCCACATGATGAAAGCCCTTCACGGCCAGAGCTAGAGAGCAGTCCTCCTACTCCACCAGATTTTGAGCTCAGTCCAAGAAAGACACCTGAAATAGATCCCAATCAACAAAAGGTATATGACTACTTGGAGTCATTGGAAAAATAAGTTGCAGGTCAGAGTACCACTCTGCCACTAGATGCACAAGTTCAGTCCTTAAAACAGGAAGTATTTGAATTAGAGGTCCTAAACAGGCATATCAAGCAGGAAAATGAAACACTCAAGGAATAGAGCAAAGTAGATAAAATTATTCATGATAGCACCATGCTTCATTTGGGACTATGGCAAAAGAAAAACAAGAAACTGAAGAAAAAGTGCAAAAAGTTGAGCAGGGCATTAATCAATCTCAAATTCAGATGTCTAATAAGGAAACCAAGGATGGTGGTAGCACCAAAGAAGAAGAAAAGAGGGCTAGATGTCCTAGCAGAAGCATCAGAACACATGGACTAGAGGGGAATGTCTAGATTTTGGTTGCATGAGGACATGCAACACCTTCACAGTGGGGGTATGTTGAGTCCCAAACCTGCACTTCCCTATATACCCTTCCAGCCTTCTTTTTCCATTTACTTCATCCACCCAGCTGTCAAATCATTGCATATTAGGATAAAAAGAGCTTATGAAATGGTTTCCTAACTATGTTTTTGATTGTTGTTTGGTTTATATTTTTGGTTCAAACAGCTGTGGAAACTTGTCACTTTCTGCAGCCAGCCTGAGTTTCCGCAGCCATTTTGTCAAAAGCTATGCTACATGTGTCCAATGGAGAAACCAGCCACATGGGCAGGATGCAAGTGACGTGTACATGGAGTGTGTCCTCTCAGATCGGCCAAATCGCTCATAAACAGTCATGGTCAATGACGGTCAAAGAAAGGGCCAAATGAGGAATTTTGCGGTGGCACGGCTCTATTTTGGCACACGTGAAGGATTGCGTGGCACGATCCTTCATTCCTGGAGGTATTGGCACAACTGTTGACCAGCCTATGAACCGAATCAAGCAGCCACCACTCCATGGATTCAACTGCTGTAATGACCATCACGCTAAATCTCAGGCCGTGGATATTTATGTGTCTCTTGGCAGCACAAATCTAGGAATTAGTTATTAGCACTTGCACTTATAAATAACGCGTTGATATATGCTGGATAGTTAGTCTTTTAAGTTGTAATTTTGACTGTTGTTTCAACCCACTATGTTGTACTTTCCTTTGCTTTATTTTCTGCAATTCAATATATGAGAAGATAGCGTTCCTGAATCCAGTTTGTGATTAAGTAGTTGGCTGGCTAAGGTGACAGAGGGCCCCTGTACACCAAAGCTTTGTATAGTTTCTTACTTGCTTTTGTTTACTGTTTTGTATTCATTACTTGTATATATTTTATGCTGTTATAATGTTCATCACTGTCCATATTTCATGTTTTCTCCATAATTGTTAAGCTGATCAGTGTTTCTTTTACAGGTTTTTGTAGGCAGCTCGAGCACATTTACATACTTTTGATAGCTACTGACATGAGATCATCTTGTCCTTTCTACTGATTTTCATTTATTAAGTTTAATTCCAGCATTGTCATTTCTCTCAAATTTTGTTTTGCTTAATTACTTTTCTGCCATTTAGACATCATATTACTTACCTGTCTATGATTTCCTTTCTATAGCCAAGCAACTCAATTAGTAAGGAATTAGAATATTACTTGAAGTAGTGCGATCTAGTTTGCTTTCCTGCAAGTTAGAAATTGAATTACTTATGTCATTTTCAAGAGTTGAAATATGAATGAGTAGTTAAATCTTAGTTTCCCTTTTTTATGCAATTTAATTTCTTGCAATTTAGATATTATAGTACTCAGCTTGTTCATGATTATTTCCTATAGCCGGACTGAGTCGAAAGGTGAAGGGTCAGAGTATGGGTTGAAGCAGTGTGATTTAGTTTGCTTTTCTTTCAGTCTTTGAGTTGCTTTAAGTTCAGATTTTATTTTCTTTTTCACACAGCAGTAAGGATACTGGGCCATTGTCACTAGTTCATTTTTTTGATGCATTTACTTCTTTTTGAGAATTGATTTCATTACAGTCAGTTTGGAAACTCTCTTTTTGAGAATTTTTAAGTTTGTGAAGTCATTTTAGAAATCACCATTACTATTCACACTTCATTTTCAATTTCGCCATCTCGCACTAGGGAATCCACAGAAGATAAACCCAAAAACAAACTAAAAGCTCAAAAACGACAAAAGACTAAGGAAAAGGTTATCTTGCACATACAGTGCACTTCACTTCATTAGTTTACGACTCCTGGATTGACATTTTAAATAGCAATTTAGGACACACTAAATTGACCAAACAGTACCTTTTGGCCTTAAGCAGGCTTCACTTAGAATCATGCATAAACCGCTTTTTGATGATGCATTTTCACAAAATCAACCTTGCAATCACTTAGCCTCTACAACTTGATACCTTTTACCCATAGAAAGAACATTCCTTTGAGTGTCATTGACCAGTTTTGTCACCTTGCATTGAGCATAGGAATGTTCCCCCCCTCCCCCCCTCCCCCCCCAATTTCTAGCACATCTATATTTGGACACTCATTCTTCCCACTGTACCATAGACATTCTTTTATTATTTTTCAAGCTTTCTAAATATGAAAAAAAAAATTCCAAAAAGAGTGGAAATCAGACATTACTTCCATTATTGATGGTAGCTAGAGTCAGTTCTGTCACCCTTGAATAAAGTACTCACAATTAAGTCTTTCCTCCATTGGGATGGGCTTTAGTTTGACTTAGGAGAGCCTTAACCTTGTTATTGAGTCAGTGCTCCTCTGGTTGGTTATCTCTTCCAATCATATGGAGAGTTTGTTTGTGCCTCTTGCATTACAAACTTATACAAAGTTATCATATGTTGTCATATTGTCACATTTGAGTCATGATTTTGTTCAAGGGAAGTAAACCTAAGTCAATCTTTTTGGGTGTCTCTTGACTTATTTTCAGTCAGCCATCCCTGGTTGTTAGAGTTATGTTCACTATCACATCATCTATTTGGTCCTTTGCTCATGTTGGTTTGAGAAGGTCTCCATTGACTTCTTGCTAGTGGGTCTTGCTTTAAGAGTAGACTTAGAGTGGCACCCTAGTCCTATTTCATTTATTGATAGGCCACCTTGTGCTCAGCATCGATCAATATCATGGGTCTTTGACTGAGTGGTTTCCCTTGTCTTCGACATCCATTTTCATTATCACACATTAGGATTCATGTAGTACCTTGGTTTCCATTTGACCCTATTGGTGGATTCCTCGCCTTTGTGTCAGCTTTCATTATTGGTTGGTTCAAAGGCTTTCTCTCATGTGCTAGACACATCTTGTGTACAACAGAAACGTGCTTCGGTTTGGTTACTACATCTTTCTTTGTTTGATTCCCTCCACAATATTGGCTTATGGGTTACACTCACACTGGATTGATGAAGGATGCCTTAATGCCTTCCTTCCAACAAATATTTTCCCATCGTATTCAACTCATTCCTCTGGGAACAAGGTCTAGAGTCCATTTGTTAGTACCTTAAGGTTTGCAGTTATTAGTGGTAGATTCCTCCACTATCAATAGTGGGAATACACTATTGTCTCCTGATTGATAGATTCTTCCAAGTGTTTGAGTTCATCTCATTTATTCGCACTTGCTAGATTGTACTAGGTAACTGGCTCTCATCATCATTATTGGTGAGTAGTCTCACGTTTGTTAACGGTATACATCAATGACTGGTAATCAAATGGTTTCTCACATGGTCAACTTCAGATCATTTATTCCTATTGTGTATAAATGTACCATGGTGGTCAGTGAAGACCTCAAGTTTGCATCAATATTTGTTGGATCATTACTTGCCATTTCCTCTTGTTTCTGCTAGTGACACCATATGCGTTATATGTTGTAGTTCATCATAGTGACATCCTATACATTGGAACCTAAGTCGCGTGCAATACCATTTGTTCTACTATTTGACATGGTACTTTTTGGATTAGCTCTATGATCAACTTTCTACTTCAACACCATTGGTCAGTTCTTTATATGTGATATTGTGACATGTACTTCTATGGATATGATCAAATGATCCACTATATATTTTCAGTCCATTTATACTTGTATACATATTGGATCCACTTTTTTATTTGATATGCGGACTTGCTTTATTATCTCTGAGCATGGGTATGCCCACCTCAGACATCAGATTTCTTTCTGATCTCTTCCTCTCTCTTGGCAGGCTGAAATCTAGTGAACTCCTCTCAGGTCTTTGTATGATTCCTTCTATACACATAATAAATTTCAGCCATAATGTACTCCTTCTGACCTCATATATTAGGCGGCATCTATTATAGCACCATTTACCACCCTTGGTAGATTTGATGCTCTATGATATGTCCTAGGGAAACCCTTCCCTACCAAACCTCATCCAAATTCTAGAAAACAATGTTCTAAATCCCATACGTGATTTTTACCTATATAAAGCACGTGTACACGTGGGTTAGTCTATAGCCAACTTGCATATATGTGTTAAAACATTAAAAATATATATAATCTCCCTTAATTCAGGTAGGGTTTATAGGTTTAACCTGTTACCCACCTACTATAGCCTATGGCACAACTATTTCTCAACTTAAAAAAACTAATTTGGAGAAGTATAAATAAACGTCCATGGGAATGCCTAAGGAGGAGAAAATATTATATATTGATATTATATTTTATTACATCCCTGATAAAGTCTGAAGAAATCCATGTGCCTTTTGCCCTCCGAAGTCATAGGAAACTTCTATTTCCTTCTTGAGATGACCATCATCCCTTCATGACATCCTTCTATATACCTATGGAGGAGGATTGTTGAGACCTGGGCAAGACGGATCCAGAGGACCTTTTCGCTTGGAGCCGGCAGACGACTCAGGTTGTAGTTCTTCTATATTTTCTTTAGCTTACATTAATAAAGAGACATTGTCTTGTTCTTGATGATTATGGTCTTTATGCATTAATATATGTTATGATTTTCTTATAAAATCTTATGTTAATGTTTATTTGATTATATTCTTATATGACCTAACACTCATATCATGAACATGCTTTCTATTACTAATGTTGTATATTCTTTGATTGAATTAGTTACATGTTTTAAGGCATTGGAAGAAGTAGCGGGTTTGGACTCTACGGGAATGACTTGAAACATAGGACCTCAGGGTAATACCTCTTCTTCCTACTTCATTAGTCTAAGTATTAGGACTTCTTCTTTGCATGTCTCTTTATATTGTATGCCCTCCGCTATGTTGGGGTTCTCAACCCAAGACCCTAGGGTCATTCCACCCATAACATACTCCTCTTATCATCCTTATAACACTTATTATGTATATATATTTTATATATACATAGATGACTAAAATAGGGTCACAAATCATCCACTAACAATCCATTGACTAACTTTTTATAGGCTGCTTCAGATCTATGTCCAAAACTCTATGGACAATCCACCAAAATCAACTACACTTCATGTCAGTCCATTCCTCATATGGCATATTTATTTTGTTCAATCTACTACTCAAGTTCCACCCTCCTTTGGATCTTCTATCTACACACATACTTCTGAAAACCATCTTCCATATTGGTGGCCTATATTGCAGAGATAATCCTCGCTTTAAGGGTCATGACCTCTCTTCTTCTACGCATATTTGGCATAGTCTTAAGGGCATACCTTATGGATTGAACAGTCTAGGAAACTGCCCTAACTAGGGAATTATACTTATATTCTAATTTCTTTATAACAAATCATATCCACCAATAGAAAAAACAACAAATCTTGCCTCCATAAGAGACTCGACCTAGATCATATGGATCTATAGATTATGGGCATTTATTTGACTAAATCTTGACCTAAACTTCGGATCTCTACGACCCTCAAACTATAATTACCTTAGTAAATATTACACCTATAACTACATATGTTCCTGTCCTAAATTCCAGTGCAAGTCCTCCTCTGTTTGTGTTGGTATTTATCACATACCTTGCAACCTACTAACCACCACAAGGAAGGGTCTCAACCCTCTCTGCAATTTCATAATTTGATGTGGCCTTCACACAAAAACACCACTTAAATCACATGCCCAAATTCTCATGAGCCACATCCCTTGAGCTCAATCTACCAGAAGAGAACCAACAATATGGCATCCTACTTCTAAGCTCAAACCCATTAAGGTATGTGACATTCTTGTGAATGGTCACATGATGATCTTGCTCTTGGTGGATGATGTTGGCCTCCCTTTAGCAACCCTTACTTAGCCCTCTAACTCAACCTACTTTAGGACTACATCTGTCTTGGCCTCCTTGATCAAATGAGCTCCTTCTCACTTGATGTTCTTGCCTTCATACTAATGCCTACTTAAATAATGTTTCCTAGCTAGGCCTCTTAGGAACCCTCTAGAACTTATGCGTTTTATCCACGTAGACATTAGGAAATATTATTTTTCCTTTTTAATTTTCTTTTATATTTTAAACCCCATCTTGGGTCCAAAACCCCTTCGCTTGGGTTCTTTTCCCATAAATCATTTTGTGACCAAACTCACACAAACTCATCTCACTAGGCTTGTGGAGAACCTCCAAAGCTATAGAATTCAACAAAATAATCTAGTTGGAGTAATTGTAACTTGTTCAAGCTCTTGTAGTCAAGTGAGGACTTGGTTGGGTTCGCAAGTTGCAAATTAAGTAAGGTAGTTGTGAGGTCATGATAAATAGGGAGGGTGAGGGCATGACAAGGAATGAAAAGGCACGCTAATGCACATAGGGAAATATCAATGCATGCTGAGGAGTGTTAGGGAGTGCTGAGGCATCACAAGGGAGAACTACGTAAAAATGCACGGAAATGAACAAATAAGAGTGTGTGCTAAGGAGTGTCAGTGAATTCAAGTGTATTAAGGATGAACTGTGTTAAGGACGAAGTGTGTTAGGAGAATTTGATAATAGGATTTGTAAGAGGAAAGCCTACGGATGTGATAAGAGGCTTGATAAAGTAGTTTTAGAGAGAGGGAGACTTTGTGATAGGCACAAAACTGTTTTTCCTTTAGATATTATTTGTATATGACATGTGGCACATTTTGGCCAAATGCTCATGTTTTAAACTATTTTAGACAATTGCATATTATACATTATTTTGTATAACTTTTGGGGCACTAGGCTTGTGCCAGCTTATATCATGTGCATCTTATGCATCTTGTGGTTCTTACAAACTCTTAGTTAATGCTCTATTGTTTATATGAATTGGACATACATGTGAAATATTGTTTGTGTAAGAAATGTTGCTTAGTTGTTTTATGTCCATGGCTAGATGTGATCTTTTTCAGAGTAAGTTCTTAAGTGGGATAAGTTGAGCTTGGACACGAATGGAAAAAGTTGAGTTATAGGTAGTTCTTAGGTGAACAAGGCACAATCTACTTGTATTTGGTGCAATTTTTCAAGTTATTGCTGCCAAAGCAAGCCAAAGTGACATGAAATGTAGTAGATAAGGACTTGACTGGGTTCCCAAGTCGTGAAAAAATGTAAGGCTATTTGTGATAGTGTGAGTGCCAAGGCATGCTAGGGAATTCTAAGATGTGTTAGATAGTGCGAAGGCATGTGAAATATTTTAATATGTGCCAAGTGCTAAGGCATGCCAAGATGTGCAAGGGTGTCACAATATGTACCAGGGACTATTAAGGCAACAAAAAGGAGAAAAAAGTTAAACTAGAAGGAAATGAACACATAAGAGGGTTAATAAGTCATCAATTTACCTTTTCCAAGAGGGCCATGCTAAGCACACTAGCACTAGGTGCCAATAGGTGCCAAGTGTTAGTGCATTCTAAGTGCCAAATATTTCTCTGTTACTTCACATCTAATTTCCAATAGTTGATCTAAAATAACTTTATGTTGGAAATAATACTGAGAGGGGGGGTGAATCAGTATTATCATATCAATAATTTAATTTTCCAAACAGATTTGTATGTGCTACTTCAGCTAAGTGAACTAGCGTGTATATGCAACTGCACTTAAGGACACCAACATATATTTAGAGAACTTTTGATTTACCCAATTTATCATGCAGTGAACTTTAACCAATATATCAGATATTCATTAGACAGTGCAGTAAAAACAAAATAAAGCATCACACATAAGCAACACACATGAACACCAAGATATAAGGTGGAAACCCAATGTGGGTGAAAACAACCTAATGTTTTCGTCTCTGTCTTCTTTTAATAATAAGAAAATCTATTTACAATTTTGTATTAGTGTAGACTTATACCAGTACGCAGGCTTCTACCTGCAGAAGGCTACAACATTCTCTCGTTCTCCAGCTTCTATTGGAAGGGAGCTACAACCCCCTAACTCTCGTACTAGCCGATATGTTTACTAGTACATAGGCTATGACCTACAGAAGGCTACGACCTTCTTTCTTCCTCCAAGGACCACGTTTCATAAATTTTCAGACTAGATCCATCAATAATATCATTACTGTAATTCAATCGTAAAATTTATCTGCATCAACCAATCACTTTCTAAACCAACCACAACCGAATCAATCAGCCACTTTGACAACCCATCAATCTGATCATTCAAAATACTGTCACCAGAATACAGTAACCAGAACCCAAAATTCTGCAATAGCAAATTGAAACAACTAAAACGTATTTTATAAGGTATACACTACTTCCATTTGTCGAACCTACATGTATACGCACTTTTCTCAAAGCCAACCAGCGTATACATCTACAAATATTAATTCATAACTCTGTAGCTTATTCAAGACTTTAGTTATACCCGGATCATAATATTTACATAACAACACATGCGTCAGTATACAGATCTAGAATAAACATGATCAAACCATATAAGGATAATTCATTTCAAGTCTTAAGATCTCGATTCATCATTAGATCTTATCCTCCATCAACCACTAAGGTTCATCCCTGGTTCAGCTCAAGCACAACACCATAAGCCAATAACCTGCATACTAGATATCACACTTTATCAGATATTTGATACTTGCACACCTTGGCCTAATGATCTTCTCCTCCTTTTATATTTAGGCCTTTCTCAATACCATGGACCAAAACCACTTGGGACCAATACCTTGGGTCAATACATTCGACCAGATACCTTGGACCAATACCATGGATCAAAATACCATGGACCAAATACTTCAGACCAAAAACTTATTTTTCCAAGGTATACACACTTTTCCTTTTGTGAAAGTGCATGTGTACGTATATGCTACTTGTGGTCAGTGAACCTGAGTGTATACGCACCTTGGTCAAGGTGAACCTGCGTATACCTCTCTTTCTTCAATCTGTGTAGACTGATCTGTAATTCTTTGTTGTTAACCTATTGTACTGTGATATTTCATTTGAGTGAGTTTCCATCAAGGACAATACCTGTATCATAATGCCAACAATATCCCCCTTTGGACTTGATAGCAACAACAACACCAAGTCACTCCCTCCCTTTGACATCAAGGGCAAAGGTTCATGCTCCCTTTCTAACATACATTATGCTAGTCATGCTCCCCCTGAGTATATGTTGAATTCTCTAATATGTTGAAGTGTACTAATTGAGCTCCCATGATTGAGTCCATGCTCCCCCTAAGCACAAGCAAATTCTACAAACATGACTCTATACATACATCACCAATGACCTTCCTATCATCAATGTCTCATACATACATCCATCTCCCAACCAAGTGGGGATATACCAAATTTGACTCATCTACCCAACCAAGTGGGGATATACCAATTTTTTATACATGAAAAAACAAGAAATATTACATCATCCATCCCATGCAGAGTGGGGTTACAAATTAGATATTTTCATAACCTTTACATTAAATGATATACATGACATTTATAATAAGGACAACTGATCTAAACAAGACCATGATAGTCATCAACAACTATCATACACCATATATGATCTGCACCATCAACAACATTAGGATCAACATCCCGTAAATTTCCATCATCAAAAGAGTCACCTAAATAAAAACAATTATGCGGATATGTACCAAAATCTTCTAAGATAATGCTAAAAGTGCATTATTAGAAGCATATGCTCCCCCTGAACCTGTGCCAGATGTTCACTGTCAGATCTAATTATTGCATATATTAGTAAGAAATATCAAGGCATCATCATCAATCAGATATACATCAAGTTATCAACAACTTATGAGGACCAAAATATTTCCACATGTTATCAGTAGATTGTATCCATCATCAAACAGAGCAGATAATTGATAGAACCATATCAGACCCTTTTTTTGAGTCTGTCCCACTACTTTTTCTTAGACCAACATATACGCAACTATGCCCACAAAAACCTACATATGTACATGACTACACTTTATGAAACTCGCGTATAACAACCTTTCTCTAAAAAATAGGATTTAACAGTAGGATGATGCAGCAACTACTCCTAGTTGTAAGAAGAGCTTTGGCGTAAATCACATATAGAAAGACTTTTTTCGACGCGTTTCGAACCAACCAGTGTGGTTCATTGTCAGGACAAGTTGAAGAAACAGATCCAGCTTATCATGTTAAATAATTTGAGCAGAGATTCCAACGGCTAATTAAACGGTTAATTTTGACTAAAGGACCCATGTCAAAATTAATTTAATATTGTTAATATTATAATAAT
>APFE030298529.1:18603-100764 GCA_000404065.3 Pinus taeda
ATAATGCAACTTTTTGGAGATTCCGGTGACGGAATCCGGCGGAAGAAATTGAGGTTAAATATTGATTTGTTGCAGTTAAAATGGTTTTTTTACTGCATATTTGGATTCAGCACCCTGAAAAACCCCTCGGATGCTCTCATTGTGCAGAAACTAGCTATCAAACTTGCGATTCCAATAAATTGCTGCCGGATTTTGAACGGAAAAACCTACCGGAAAGGCTTTCAAAAAGTCGCATTATAGACAACTGCTATAAAAATGGAGTTGTCTATAATGCGACTTTTTGGAGATTCCGGTGACGGAATCCGACGGAAGGAATTGAGGTTAAATCTTGATTTGTTGCAGTTAAAATGGTTTTTTTACTGCATATTTGGATTCAGCACCCTGAAAAACCCCTCGGATGCTCTCATTGTGCAGAAACTAGCTATCAAACTTGCGATTCCAATAAATTGCTGCCGGATTTTGACCGGAAAAACCTACCGGAAAGGCTTTCAAAAAGTCGCATTATAGACAACTGCTATAAAAATGGAGTTGTCTATAATGCGACTTTTTGGAGATTCCGGTGACAGAATCCGGCAGAAGGAATTGAGGTTAAATCTTGATTTGTTGCAGTTAAAATGGTTTTTTTACTGCATATTTGGATTCAGCACCCTGAAAAACCCCTCGGATGCTCTCATTGTGCAGAAACTAGCTATCAAACTTGTGATTCCAATAAATTGCTGCCGGATTTTGACCGAAAAAACCTACCGGAAAGGCTTTCAAAAAGTCGCATTATAGACAACTGCTATAAAAATGGAGTTGTCTATAATGCAACTTTTTGGAGATTCCGGTGACGGAATCCGGCGGAAGAAATTGAGGTTAAATATTGATTTGTTGCAGTTAAAATGGTTTTTTTACTGCATATTTGGATTCAGCACCCTGAAAAACCCCTCGGATGCTCTCATTGTGCAGAAACTAGCTATCAAACTTGCATTCCTAATAAATGCTGCCGGATTGACCAGAAAAACCTACCGGAAAGGCTTCAAAAAGTCACATTATAAACAACTGCTATAAAATGAGTTTGTCTTAACGACTTTTTGGAGATTCCGGTGACGGAATCCGGCAGAAGAAATTGAGGTTAAATCTTGATTTGTTGCAGTTAAAATGGTTTTTTTACTGCATATTTGGATTCAGCACCCTAAAAAACCCCTCGGATGCTCTCATTGTGCAGAAACTAGCTATCAAACTTGCGATTCCAATAAATTGCTGCCGGATTTTGACCGGAAAAACCTACCGGAAAGGCTTTCAAAAAGTCGCATTATAGACAACTGCTATAAAAATGGAGTCGTCTATAATGCGACTTTTTGGAGATTCCGGTGACGAAATCCGGTGGAAGAAATTGAGGTTAAATCTTGATTTGTTGCAGTTAAAATGGTTTTTTTACTGCATATTTGGATTCAGCACCCTAAAAAACCCCTCGGATGCTCTCATTGTGCAGAAACTAGCTATCAAACTTGCGATTCCAATAAATTGCTGCCGAATTTTGACCGGAAAAACCTACCGGAAAGGCTTGCAAAAAGTGATTTATGCCAAAGCTCTTCTTACAACTATGATGAATCACAGAAGCCTCAATTCTACAACTACTCCTAGCTTTTGTCTGAGACATTCAAATGTCTCTCCGGGTAGTGGTTTAGTGAATATATTAGCAACTTGTTATTTGGAGGGAACGTATTCCAATTTGACCTTTTTCTCAAGCACTTGTTCATGTAGAAAATGATATTTGATGGGTATGCGCTTGGTCTTGGAGTGCATAACTAGATTCTTTGAAATAGTAATGGCACTTGTATTATCACATAGAATGGAGATGGGTGGGGTACATGTGATCTGAATTTCTTGCAAGGTTTGCATCATCCAAAGTAGTTGTGTGCAGCAAGATACAGCAACCACATATTCTGCTTCAGCTATAGATAATGCAATTGAACTTTGTTTCTTGATGAACCAAGACACTAACCTGGAACCCATATAGAATGCACCAGCACTAGTGCTTTTTCTGTCATCAACACTTCTTGCCCAATCTGCATTTGTATATGCATGAAGAGTAAGATCTATATCTCTAGGATACCATAAACCAACGTTCTGTGTTCCTTGAAGATATTTGAAAATCCTTTTGACTACCTGAAGGTGTGATTCCTTTAGATTTTCTTGGAATCTTCCAACTATTCCTACTGCATGCATGATGTCAGGTCAGGTAGCTATTAGATAAAGCAGACTGCCAATCATGGATCTGTAAGTTAGTTCATGTACTGCTGTTGTTTCATCATTTGAGCTAAGACTACATCCTATTACCATTGCAGTACATACTAGTTTAGAATCTTCCATTCCGTACTTGTTCAACATTTGTTTGAGATATTTGGTTTGTGAAAGAAAAATACCATCTTTATTTTGTTGAACTTGTAGACCAAGAAAATAGGTAAGCTCACCAAGCAAGGACATTTCATATTCTTGTTGCATTACTAAAGAAAAACTCTGACTCATGGATTCTTCAATGCTACCAAAAACGATGTCATCAACATAAACAACAATTATTAGCAATTTATCATTGTCAATATTTGTATATAGATTTCTATCTGCTGACCCCTTTGAAAAACCCTGTTGGTGGAGATATTTATCAAGACGGTAATACCAGGCCCTTGGAACCTATTTTAGACCATAGAGAGCCTTTCTGAGTCTTCATACAAGTTTTGCATCATTTCCAAGAACGAATCCTTCTGGTTGTTCAATATAGACGTCTTCTTCTAAGTCTCCATTAAGGAAGGCAAAATTTACATCCATTTGGTATACTTTGAATTTCTAAAAACTAGAAAGAGTAAGAAACATCCTTATGGCTTCAAGTCTAGCATCAAGTACAAAAGTTTCTTCAAAATCTATACCTTCTTGTTGAACATATCCTTTACAAACAAGTTTGGCCTCGTTTCTAATAACTTCTCCATTTTCATTTAGCTTGTTTTTGAATATCCATTTAGTTCCTATGATATTCTTATCATGAGGTCTAGGAACTAATTCCCAAGCATTATTCTTTTCAATTTGCTCAAGTTCTTCATTCATGACCTTGACACAACATTCTTCTTTGCATGCTTCATTTACATTTTTAGGTTCGGTGGAGGATAGTAATGCTAGATAGCTTGAGGTTTCTGTAATAGCTCTTCTTGTTTTTACACCTACCTCTTTTCCCCCTAAAATTTGAGTTTCTGGATGATTTTTCTGAACATACCTAGATAGATTCTTCTCTTCTACCGTTATCTCTTCTTCTAGTGCTTCATTGGTTTCTTCTTCAAAATCAGTGTGATTTGATGTGGGAAAATAATCCCCATCTTCTTCATTGTCATAATCTTCGGTTCTTATCCATTATGGAATTTTGCATGCTTTATCAACCAAAACATCAATACTTTCAATAATTTTCCCAAGTCTTTTATTATAACATTTATATCCTTTACTTCGGGAAGAATAACCAAGAAGAAGACCTTCATCTACTACGGGTTCAAACTTACCATGTTTTTCATCAGTGCTTTTGATGTAACATTTGCTTCCAAAAACTTTAAAGTATTTTACAGTAGGAATCTTACCATACCAAAGTTCATGTGGAGTTTGAGAATAGTGACGATGGTGAATGCAACTTCACCCCAGAAGGTTGTAGGAGTTCCAGACTCATTTAGCATAGCTCGAGCCATTTGTTGAACAGTTCTGTTCATTCTTTCTACCACTCCATTTTGCTGAGGAGTCCTTGCAGTGGAGAACTGCCTTTTTATTCATTTGAGGTAAATTCCCCTCCTCGATCAGATCTTAGGCATTTGATTTTGCAATCTAATTCATTTTCAACCAAAGCTTTGAAGGCTTTGAACTTTTCAAATGCTTCATATTTATGTTTAGAAGAACTATCCAACACATTCTGGAGAAAACATCAATGAACAATATAAAGTATTCTTCTCCACGAGGTGACATTTTCCTTGATGGTCCACATAAATCAGTATGAACAAGTTCAAGAGGCTTACTAGCTAGCCCTTCTTTTTCAATGAAGTGAGATCTAGTTTGCTTACTAAATTGACATGGTTTTCATATGGTATTTTCAGGAATGTTGATATCTAGAAGATCATGAATAGCCTAGAATCTACATGATTTTCTTATTTGAGAAAATCTTAGATGTCCCAATCTTCCGTGCCATAGCCAGTTTTCATCATTTTTTTTAGATAGCACTATTGTTGTCCTCCCTTTAGTATGTATAAGTTGTTTGGAGTTCTTGTACCTTTGTTCACGGTTTCTCCTGTATCAAGCTCATGAACAACACATTCGTTTGATTGAAACACCACTTCATTTCCTTGATCACACATTTGACTGACACTTAACAGGTTATGCTTTATACCATCTACATACATAACATTCCCAACTTTAACCTTTTCTTCCAGGAAAATAGAGCCTTTACCTTTTATGACAACAGGAGTGTCATTTCCAAATGAGACATTCTTTTCCTTTTGTAAATCATTATATGAATGAAGTTTTTCTTTGTCACCTATCATGTGTTTTGAGCATCCACTGTTGATGTACGACTAATTTTCTTGTCCTTCTACATAGAAGGATATCCCACATCTTTATGTTTGCAGTTCTTTATTTCTCCATATTTTTGTATTTAATGGAGTTTTCTCCTTTTGAGATATTTGCTGAAATTTACTCCTACATTCAGATTCTTCATGGCCAAAGTTGTTACAAATTGAGCATTCTATTTCATTTTCAAGAAGAGAAACATTATTATAAGAACTTTTGTTGATCCCTGTCACATTCCTTTGATTTCATGCTTCTCTAGTCATGATGGTTTTGTAACCAACACATTGAGCAGCTTTGTGTCCAAAATTATGACATGAGAAATGTTGACCATTAAAGAAGTTCTTGCAATTATCAAATCTATTGACCTAGTGATTGTAGTTTCTATTGATATTCATCATTGAAGAAAATTGAGTATGATTTACCTGAGTTTGGTTATGGCTTCTATTCATCCTTGAAGAAAATTGAGCCTGATTTACTTGGTGATCTACTTTATGCCTTTGCTTATGATTGTCATATTGTTCACTATTCTTTGTTGCATCAAGATAGCTTTTAGTGGAGGTTTTTCAGCTTCTGTGATTGAGATGCTTCTTTAGTATATCCAATACCTGTCTTTACGAGAGGAGAACGCTGCACTTTGATAATTTCATTTAATCATATTCTTTTCTTTTAAACAAATTTTGAGTTTAGAGGTTTCTTCATGAAGGTAATCTTCTTCTAAAGCATCCCAAAAATTATCATCTTCATAAGCCATTAGAAGTCTATAGTCATTACTATTTTCATCTTCATCACTATTTGATAAACCATCGCTATCTTCATGAGTATAATAACTCATTTTACTTACACTTTGTTTTCTATTCCATTTTGTAGAATCCTTCTCTTTATCATATTTGTCTTTATGAGGACATTTGGCAGCATAATGACCGACTCTACCATAGGCAAAACATTTGAAAGGTAGTTTACCTCTAAATCTTCCGGAACCTTGTTGAAGCTTCTTGACAAAGTTTATTTCATCTTCTTCTTCTAAAATATGTCCTGATTCATTGAGTTCTTCCTTTCCTTTTGCTGAAGCTTTAAATTCATCTTGTCTCATATCTAATGGGCATCCTTTTCTCATCTCGAAGGCAGCTAATATTCCGTGAAGATGTGTCATAGTGATAGTCTGTAGATCCTATTTTTCTTCTATGGCAGATACTTTTGATTCAAATTTAGCAGACAAGGATCTTAAAACTTTCTCAACTAAGGTAACTTCCTTTATCTCTTCACCCAAGTTCTTCATGCAATTAACAACCTCATCTATATGTTAGAAGTAACTAGCTATACTTTCATCGTTGTGCATCTTAAGAGTTTCATATTGAATTCTGAGAGTTTGCAGCTTAGTATGTTTTACCTGAGAGTCTCCTTCGTAGCTTAGAATGATTTTTTCCCATATTTATCTGGCTGATTTGAGCTACATAACTTGGACAAAATCTGATTGTGACAGAATTCCCAATAATGTATTGACAGCCCTGGCATTGGTTTCATATTGCTTTTTACCTGCCATATCTATACGAATTGTTGATGGAAATGTATATCCTCCTTCCACAATTTCCCAGACATCTGTTCCAAGTGATTGTAGATAGGTTGTGGTTCTTATCTTCTAATAAACAAATTTGGTCCCATCAAATATTGGCGGTCTAATGGATCCCACACTTTCTTGATTACTCATGATGATGGATCTCCCTTCAAGCTTCTTTTGAAGGACATGCTCTGATACCAATTATTGGAAATAATACTGAGAGGGGGGGTGAATCAGTATTATCAGATCAATAATTTAGTTTTCCAAACAGATTTGTATACACTACTTCAACTAAGTGAATTAGCGTGTATATGCGACTGTACTAAAGGCAACCAATGTATATGCAGAGAACTTTTGATTTACCCAATTTATCATGCAGTGAACTTTAACTAGTATATCAGAGATTTATTAAAAAGTGCAGTAAAAACAGAATAAAGCATCACACATAAGCAACACACATGAACACCAAGCTATAAGGTGGAAACCCAATGTTGGTGAAAACCACTTGCTACTGTCGTCTCTGTCTTCTTTTAGTAATAAGAAAATCTGTTTACAATTTTGTATTGATGCAGACTTATACTAGTATGCAGGCTTCTACTTGCAGAAGGTTAAAACCTTCTCTCATTCTCCAGCTTCTATTGGAAGGGAGCTACAACTCCCTAACTCTTGTACTAGCTGATATGTTTACTAGTACATAGGATGCGACCTACAGAAGGCTATGACCTTCTCTCTTCCTCCAAGGACCATGTTTCATAAATTTTCAGACTAGATCCATCAACAACATCATTACTATAATTCAATCATAAAATTCATCTGCATCAACCAATCGCTTTCTGAACCAACCACAATGGAATCAATCAATCACTTTGACAACCCATCAATCTGATCATTCAGAATACTATCACCAAAATACAGTAACCAGAGCCCAAAATTCTGCAACAACAAACTGAAACAACTGAAACATATTTTATAAATTATACACTACTTCCATTTGTCGAACCTGCACGTATACGCACTTTTCTCAAAGCCAACCAACGTATACATCTATAAATACTAATTGACAATGATGTGGCTTATTCAAGACTTTAGTTATACCCATATCCTAATATTTACATAACAACACATGTGTCAGTATACAGATCTAGAATAAACATGATCAAACCATATAAGGATAATTCATTTCAAGCCTTTAGATCTCAATC
The DNA here is from genome assembly GCA_000404065.3 of Pinus taeda. Classification (NCBI taxonomy): domain Eukaryota; kingdom Viridiplantae; phylum Streptophyta; class Pinopsida; order Pinales; family Pinaceae; genus Pinus; species Pinus taeda. The sequence goes on from APFE030298529.1 coordinate 25,933, forward strand.
CATCATTAGATCTTATCCTCCATCAACCAATAAGGTTCATCCCTGGTTTAGATCAAGAACAACACCATAAGCCAATAACCTGCATACTAGATCTCACACTTTATCAAATATTTGATACTTGCACACCTTGGCCTAATGATCTTCTCCTCCTTTTATAGCTTTAGGCCTTTCTCAACAACATGGACCAAAACCACTTGGGACCAATACATTGGGTCAAATACCTAGGGTCAATACCTCAGACCAGATACCTTGGACCAATATCATGGACCAAAAACTTAGTTTTCCAAGGTATATGTGCTTTTCATTCTGTGAAAGTGCATGTGTACATATACGCTACTTGTGGTCAATGAACCTACATGTATACTCACCTTGGTCAAGGTGAACCTGCATATACCTCTCTTTCTTCATTTTGCGTAGACTGATCTGTAATTCTTTGTTGTTAACCTACTGTACTATGATCTTTCATCTGAGTGAGTTTCCATCAAGGACAATACCTGTATCATAATTCCAACACTTTAATATTAGACCATGCCAAAGTATACAAAGGCATGTCAATGAATGTTAGACATGCTAAGACTTTCCAAGCACCAACACGTGCCAAGTGCCAATGTGTCTTAGGGAGTGATACACATGCTATGAAGTGGCAGGGTATGTCGAAGAGTGCTAAGGTGTGCCAGAGAGTGCTAATGCATGTTGAGGATTTTTAGGGAGTACTAGGGAAGCACAAGGGAGCACTTCGTCAAAATGAATGGAAGTGAATGAATATGAGGGTGTGCTAGGGAGTGCTAATGAGTGTTAGTTGGAATTCCGAGGGAGTGACAAGGTATTCTAAGCACTAGTAAGGCATGACAGGGAATATCAAGGCATGTTAAAAAGTGTTATAGTGTTCTAGGGAGTTCCAGTGTGTGTTAACATGTGCCAAATAGTGTCAAGTCATGCCAATACATGATATATGCTAAGACATGCTAGGATGTGTAGGGTGTTAGGGTATGCCAATAGGTGTCAAGGAGTATCAAGGAAACACAAGGAAGAACCAAGCTAAAATACAAGGAAATGAACACATAAGAGGGTTAATAGGTGTGGACTTTATCTCTTTCAAAAGGGGCATGCTAGGTACACTAATTATAGGTTCCAATACATGCCAAGTACCAATGTGTGGCAAGTGCTAATGTATGTTAATGCATGCCAAAGTGTTACAAGGCATGCTAGGGACTACAAGGCATGCCAACACATGCTAGGAGAGCGCTATGCTATTCTAGGGCCTGTCAACATGTGCTTGGGTGATCCAAACTTAAACAGGAACACAACAAATTATAGAGATAACCATAAACACAGATATGAGTCAGAACTAAAACTTCATTTCATTAACGTAAATACTAAAATATGCTTACAAACAGTAATGGAAATAAACCAGCTAGGGCGATGGTAGCTTACCCCTGAGAAGAGATGTGGTGGCTACATGCCTCTGAACTGTGTTACAATGAGGCTCGAAGGCCTATTTATTGTCGAGAAACAATGGAAACCCCTTCACATCCCAAAACCTAACCCTAGAAGATGAAACGCCAAACTGTGGGCCTCGTTTGGGTAAATTGGTACATCAATTTCCCGGGGTCGTAACTTTGGCATATGATCTCCGTCTGATGCGTACAATAGCTTGTGAGAAAGATATATCTGAGTACTACCACTTTGGGAAGGGAAACATCAATCCACGGACCCATGTTGCCCCCAGATTTCCCAAAAAACATCGTTTAGGGCTTTAAAACGGCTCCAAAAGTTCAGGACCCGAAAAACTACTAAAAATAGTAAGTTGTGCTACAATTAAGGAAACTAAAAATGCTGAGAGAAACAATGATGGGGGTCTAGATGGGATAGGTGGGTGGCCACCGACATCCACCTAGATCATTCCTCCCCCATTAGGAAGCAATGGTCCCCATTGCATTGAGTTCCTCCCTGAGATGAGGAAGTTTCTGCTGAGCTGGGTCTCCGGTGAGTTGTTCTACAATCTCTGATGTGTCCAGTAATGGTGGGAAGCATGATTGACGATGGTCCACATTGAACACTTGGTGCAAGCGAAGGAATGGAGGAATGATGTGCTCCAATGCATTGTTCCCCACAACCTTGGTACTGCTGCAAGGACCATGTCGAAGTGGTATGAGCTTTTGATGGGTTCTGGTAAGGCATTGTTTCTGTCGATGTAACCAGACTTTGTCGCCCACCTGAAACTTGTGTGGTACCCCTGTGGGTGAGGAGAATTTGTTCCTGTGTTCTATCATGACCGTATCCCTTTGTTGATGCTGCTGCGTCGAGGAACCCCTTGTGAGGGTCATGGATGTAGCAACGATCTTCTCCTTACTTTGGCAGTGAACCAGACAGATGAATTTCTTGGTCTGGGATATGAGCTTGCTGCCTTTCTTAGCAGTGATCAAAGAGGTGGCGGTAGGTGGGGCTACCTCCGGTATCTTGTATAATGAATCACCCAAGGAAATAATGACAGTGTGAGGCCTTGACTCATACACCGCATGTCGCCTCCACAAGTATGGTTGGCCTAATAATACATCACAAATATCCAGAGGCGTAACATCACACAATACCTCGTCTGTGAAGGGCTTGATGTTGTAGGGAAGGCGGCACTACTGGCGAACTTTGAGATCTCATCCTTCATGAAGCCACCTGATACTGTATGGTTGTGGCTGTGGTGTAGTGGGTAGGCCCAACCACTTAACAAACTCTACTGAAACGAGGTTCTTTTGGCTACCATTGTCGATAATGAATTGCAGTGGTGAACCCTTCACCCACATCTGTAAGTGGAAAAGATGCTCCCCTTCCTCTGGATTTTTGGTCTCATTTTTCTGGATCTTGGTGGTGGCAATAGTGGCGTTGGGATCTACATCAATGATCTGCTTCCCTTTGCCATTCCCCTATCAGGTTCTAGCTCAGGGTCGGAACATGCATCTGATTCAGAAGCCTTCAACTCGGTCACCAGTGACTTTTTGGTCCAACACTCACTTGTGTTATGAGTGGGACTCTTATGGAACTCACACCACTTTCTTGTGTCCTTCAACTTCGTGGTGTTGTTCTTTTCTTGAATTTTCGACGGGTTGTCTTGGGTCACCCCACCTTGGCTTTTTACTTTGGGCTTTGGATTTGCAGATCCAAAGTCTCGCTTCTTCTATTTGAACTTTTGCTCGATTTTGACAGGGTATCGGTACGCCGTGCTGAGTGAGGAGATGTTCAGGAACTCCATATCTTCCTGGATGTATCTGTGTAAGCAGCCATGGTATTTGAGTACCAAATGCAGCTGAGAATATTTGATACATAACTATGTGTGAAGGGTATGAAAAATGTTTGTGAATTCCGGCACATCTTGGTCCCGCCCCTGCCGCAGTGTGGTCCATATGATGTATTTATCCTTGTAGCTTTTGATAGGGTAGTACTGCTCCTTAACGACATTCTGGAATGGATCCCAAGTAGTAGGTTTCCCACTAGTCCTTGACATGGGGGGCTGCTTTGAGAAGAGCGAAAACAATCTTTTCCCGACTCGAAAATTCATGAATAGAAAAATACCCTTCTAGTAGATTTAACCATTTATCTACAACATCTGCATCTATTTGACACTAAAATATGGGGATTTAAAAATTAGCTTGTACCTTAAAGGGCATGGAGTTTCTAGTGTAGCTGCTGGAAGTCGATGCGTCACTTCTGGGTAGCCACTGAAGGATCTAGACAAAGTTGTCCATCATTGCATTCCTTTGTCACTCGAGGGATTCTTCGAGCAAGATTTTGATAGGATATCCTACCCCCTCATATTTCTTCTCATCTGCCATTTGAGGCCATCGGGATTTGCGAGGCTGGTCTTGCAAAGGTTCGACCAGTTGAAGCCCTAACTCCTTATATCTCGACCTCGTTGGGGACATGCAAAGAAAAACAGAGAAAAAGCAGTCCGCTCTGATACCACTGATCCAGACTTAAACAGGAATGCAACAAATTATAGAGATAACCATAAAAACATATATGTATCAGAACTAAAACTTCATTTCATTAATGTAAAATACTGAAATATGCTTATAAACAATAATGAAAACAAACCAGCTAGGGCGATGCTAGCTTATCCTTGAGAATAGATGTGGTGGCTACATACCTCTACACTATGTTACAATGAGGCTCGAAGGCCTATTTATTGTTGAGAAACAATGGAAAACCCTTCACATCCCAAAACCTAACCCTAGAAGATGAAACACCAAACTATGGGCCCTGTTTAGGTAAATTGGTACATCAATTTCCTGGGGTCATAACTTTGGCATACGATCTCCATTTGACGCGTACAATAGCTCATTAGAAAGATCTATCCGAGTACTACCATTTTGGGAAGGGAAACATCAATCCATGGACCCATGTTACCCTCGAATTTCCCAGAAAACATTGTTTAGGGCCTCAAAACGGCTCCCAAAGTTCAGGACCCGAAAAACTGCTAAAAATAGTAAGTTGTGCTACAATTAAGGAAATTGAAAATGCTAAGAGAAACAATGGTGGGGGTCTAGATGGGATAGGTGGTTTGGCCACCAACATCCACCTAGATCATTGGGTGTCCTAGTCATGGCCAGATTTTCTAGGTACAAAGATGTTCCAAGACATGCAAGGTGCCAAGGAATGTTAGTGTGGGCCAAAACATGTTAAGATCTTCCAAGAGTGTTGAGAACTGCTAGTCTTTCTCATGAATAGAATTGATGAGCTTGATTATGTATTAAATAGCAAAGTTCCTACACACTAGTGTAACTTTATCTAAAGGGAATGTGTTAGATAATAAACCTAATAGAGGTGAATCATGCATTGACTCATAAAAAAATTATATTCTATTTACTTGATCACACACTAATTACTTCTTAACAAATTGATTGACTCTAACCACTATGGCCTAGGACACATAATGAAAAAGAGTCCACAAAAAAGATCTTAAATCATTATCTTTTGACAAAAAAATATAGCAGCATGCACATTGCATCATCAAAAACTCATTGGAATGATCAATGATGACGGACATTTTTTGACCGTCACCAAAAGTAGCCAAAAAGATCATTGGTGAGGGTCAATAAAATATCATCAGTATAAGTGTCACCAAAGAGAAAATTAGTGACAGACCTTTAACAACCCTCACCAAAAGTGTCACTCAAAATGGCTTTTGTCACAGACCTTAAAGGACCATCACTAAGTGCACTTACAACAATGCTTTTTTAAAGGTCCATCACAAGCATGACCCTCAACAATGACATTTTTTGTTATAGTGCCACCTCAACCTTATTATAACTTTCTTACATATCAATAGTTAGACCTAAAGGAATTGTATAGGATGTGAATGTTTTTGTCAACTCTTGGGAATATCTTGTGGACTTTCTAGTTATCAACCCAAGAAGTAGGCTAGATGGAAATTATTTGATATTGGGTCGACCTTGGTTAGAAACATCAGATGCTTATATAGGATGTCGTGTAGGCACCATGACTATCACTTAAAGAAATGTTGTGAAGAATCTTGTTTTGTATCCCCTAGCAAAACCAATTTTTCCTATTGTAAATACTCAGTTACACCCTTCTAGCTACCTGGAGGAAAATATACAATCTCTTCTCACACTGGAAGAATCTATTGAGTTTAAGAATCAAACAGAAGATGATGTGACTAACAACTTCATTAATAGACCAGTTTCCATGAATAATCCAACATGCCAAGTGTTAAAGGCCATCCTTGATAATGAAGCATAGGGAGATCCCTTGAGGGACGGAGTCAATTAGCATATACCCATGACTGTTGTTTATAATAGTAGGCCAATTGAGATTGAACGAGGTAAAACACTTAACATTAATAGTAACTTGGATAGCCATCAACAACAAAGAATTATTCAAGTTCTTCGTAAATATAAAAAATCTTTTTCCTAGGAATACTCAGACATGAAAGGTATAGATCCTCAGCTATGTACCCATCATATTTACATTGAGAAGGACACTCACACCATCTGGTAGCCTCAGAGAAGGTTGAATCAACACCTCAAAGAAATTGTGAAAGAAGAACTGCAAAAGTTTTTGGATGTAAATTTCATTTATCCTATCTCAGATAATCAATGGGTCTTCCCATTGGTAGTCGTTCCCAAGAAAAATGGGAAATGGTGAATTTATGTGGACTACAGAGAACTAAACAAGCCACCATATCCTTGAGATGGGTTATTACTAGCCCATCATATTCAAATATTCCAAGAAATATGTTCAAGCATGTGATAACTACAAGAGGATGGGCCGTCCTGGATAGGCTGATGAGATGCCATTAGAGTCGTAGTTGGTGGTGGAACCCTTTGATAGATGGGCGCTTGAATTTGCTGGGCCCTTTAATCCACCATCAAATCAAAAAGTCTATATACTGGTTTCCAAATACTATGTGATTAAATGGGTAGAAATAGTAGCTGACACAAGCCACAGAAGAAATATTGATTAGTTTCTTTTTTGAAATGTTCATATGATATGGCTTACCAAGGTACACAATAACCGATAGAGGATCACAGTTTACAAGACATAAAAATTTTGCCACCCTGCAAAAAACATCATATCAAACATCGTGTTACCTCTCCATATCACACACAGGAAAATGGATAGGTAGAGATCACCAACGAAGTCTTAGAAGCAATCTTGACTAATACAGTGTCGACAAATCGATGAAACTTGGCCGCTAAAGTTCCAAAGACCTTGTGGGTTTATCACAAGACATGGCACAATACTACTGGATACTCCCTTTACCAGCTTGTTTTTGATAAAGAACTGATCTTCCTAATATATTTTGAGATAAAGACTCTTAGGACAGCCCAAGAGGTTGGACTAGACCTTATAGAGGCCCAAACATAATGAATTCAACAATTAAATGAACTAGATGATGCACAATTACATGCCCTGCTGCGAACAACAATTATTCAATAGCAAGGGGCCAAGTGGCATGATAGGATTATTAAAAAGAAATCATTTCATAAAGGTGATTGGGCACTCCTCTATGACTCTAGATTTCATGAATTTCTAGGGAAACTACAGCCAAGGTGGCTCAGACCTTATGAGATTCAAGAAGTGCATAATAATGGCACCATAACTTTAATCATCATTGACAGGTCTGGTGCTCCCTTTATAGTGAATGGACATCGATTGTGACTTTATCACCAGCCACTCACAAAGGAATCCTTCTATCAACAGGTAAGTAATGATCCTACTCTTCAAATCATAGTTGCAGGGGATGGTAACCCGACAACTTCATTTCCATAAAAAAAACAAAATTTCTTTGCATATTTTAAATAATGTACATATTTTCCTTGAAAATGGTTGAGAAATTTTGTTTTTGTTTATTTTCCTATTTAGCATGCTGGAATTTTGATACATACATTGTTTTATAATTGATATTTTTTCTCCCCTTGAAGCACAGTTGTTGTTCCTTTGTTGCAAGTTATTGTTTCCTTCTCGAAGAAACATTGTTGTTCCCTTTGCGAAGAAACAATTGTTGTTCCCTCTTAAGAGAAACAATTGTTGTTCCCTTCTCGAAGAAACACTTGTTGTTCCCCTTTCGAAGAAACAGTCGTTCCCTTTTTGAAGAAATAGTTGTTGTTCCCTTTTAGAAGAAACAATTTTTGTTTCCTCTTCGAAGATACAATTGATGTTCCCTTTTTGAAAGAGAATTTTTTGTCCCCTCTTTGAATGAAACATTTGATATCCCCTTTGTCAAAAGAAAAATTGTTGATCCATTGACATGAATGATTCTTATTCCCATTACTATCATTCCATTCTGATCATTCCTTTTGGTTATGAGTTCGATCTAAATCCTTAAAAGCATTAGTCTTTAGATCATCATGATTCTTAGCCTTTTAGTGAATATTTTTTTAAATATGACATGTCTATCTATGACTATAACTGCTTATGTCTATTTTTTCAGATACATTATAAATTGTTCATGATTTATCCTCACCATACTAGCTTTTCTCTTATTACACATTCAAATGGCGGTTCCCTTCACAAATATGATGAAGAACCTAAGGCATATTTTTCTTGGCATTTTTTTACTTTATGCAATCCCTGACTCTTAAGGAGTTGATGAGCCTCCCTTAACTTCTAAAAAACAAAAAAAAAAGAAGGAAGAAACAAAAATAAATTTTGAAATATATTAAGCTAATTTTTTTTCTCAAAAATAGATAGGTGGCCTCATCATGAGCCATCCTACCACGATCATAGGAAATTAACATAACTGACATTCCCATTATGGCTACTATACGAGGGTAATGTCCTCATGACATTAAAACGTCAAAGGACAAAAGGTCTCATCGTGATCTAGTCTATTCTCTTTGTTATGATATGGTGAGTGGCATTGTTACTATTTGGTCATCACGCCAGAGCAATGTCCCTTTTGAAGGAAATTAATTTTTTATAAGTTAGGGGTACTGGTTCATTTTTGGGTTAAAAGGAAACTATGACGAGACTATGGATGCCTACCAGTAGCAGTGTCTCTACCTATGGTATTGAAGTATACTTTGAAGTTGCCAAACTCTTATTATGTCCTTAGTTCTTCTTTATTAAATAAAAAGGTAAAAGCACCTTTAATTAGTGATTATATCCTTAATAACTTGTATGGTGGCATATTTATATTACGTGAACCACGTCAGCATTATCTGATCATCTGACATCAGCAATAATAAATTTAAAACAAAGCTTCGTCAGATATTTTCGTACATACTCCAAAAGGATAATTTCTTTCCATGATGTATATTTCATATGCTTTATTTCTCATGATATTCTCTGGCCAATTGTATGGTTGTACATTCATTACTTTTAATTCTTTCCATAGGAATGCTCTGACCACCTTTTTTTGTATTATTGATTATGCATGCATTTTTCCTTCCACATGCTTCAAAGGTCATGGTTGCTTTTTTTCTCATTAATGGGGAAGGGTCATACATTACGAAGATGTGAAGGTGCACGATTAATGAACATCTACCATACATGTCGAAGTGATGGGATATCATTACTAAGATTTTGTACTTAGTTTTTGTTCCTTATACTCTTGTATGTAGCTTAATGTATGATGTTTCACTACGAGAATTGTGGGATTCAATAGTGCATGCAGGTTTATAGTTGTTCTCAGGAAATAATAGGTATGGGTGGAACCTCTATTCACAGTGAGCCTACACTGTTACAAATCAGCACACAAGCCTGTGATATTTTAGAATGTGCAGGTTGGGCACAATATCTTACTCGCCTTCTAGGGTTTAATGATGATATCGCTGTGGAATTCTTGCAGAATCTATAGAACGAGATCACAACTATCAAAGAAAGGAGCATAGAAATAACTAAAGCCATTTTGGTAGAGGTCACAGGCCTCCCTACAGAATGCATAAAATTGGTAGAAAAGAACATGAAACTCCATGAAGTTGTATAATTATTCAAGGATCCCGGCGAGGAATTAGTTTGGAAAGGAAAAGATCTTTGTCCTGCATCTATGAGTGAGCCATGGCATGAAATGGAAAAGGTCATCCAGAAATACATCACATGTGACATCTACCATGACATGGTAAGACCTCAACACCTTAAATTGTTAGCACCATTAAAACAAAATATAGTAATAAATTTGACATTCTTCCTGAATACGTTATTACATGAAATTGCTAATAGAGTGAGGAAATCTAAAAGTCCACAGGCTACAGTCAGTCATCATGGTTTGAGCAAAATTGATAGTCACCAAGGAATTAACTTAGTTGTAGCTAACCTGCGACAATTTTATAAGCTATAATGTACCACCTCTGGAAGGAATCGCTGAAAATTCCCAACCTGAGGAAGAACACCAAACTATGGAGGTACAAGCCCCAAAAAGGAGATGAAAAAGGAAATCCATTATCTTGACATCCATTCTTGTTAAGCAAAGATGGTTTGAGTGAACAATCCAACAAATAAGCATTAATGTAGCCACAAATGAGGTGAGATAACCCCACGGATCCCCTAATAGCCAACGAGTCAATTTTCCTCAAGATTATGAAGAAGAAGTGGCTCAAGTCTTGGAAAATTTGGGAACCCTCCTTGAGGAGATAGGTCAATCTAAAGATCCACAAGAACCAGTCCCTAATCCTATCCATTCTACTTCTCCTCATAGTTCTCACCACATAGAGACATAACCCTCTTCCGGAAATGACAGAGATACACAAGAATTGGAAGGACAATTTGTTTTGCAGTTGAAACCTAGGAGCCTGAAGCTAATTTAGGATATACAAACTCACTTGAAAAAATCGTGACAATGTTGAGGAGCCAGAAGATAATTCAGGAGATACAACCTCACTTGAACAAAATCCTAACAATGTTGAGGAGCCAGAAGCTAATTCAAGGGGCACAACCTTACTTGAACTAGACCCTGACAATGTTAGGGAGTCGAAAGCTAATTCAGGAGACACAATCTTACTTGAATGTGGTCATGGCGACTTTGAAACTTCTCCTACTTTTGAAAATATTATTGATGGGCCTTTTTCCACAGTGAAGAATCCCATTATAAGAACAAAGAAGAGAGATGATCGTAAGTTGGAACTAATGAATAAGGAAAATAAGAAACTGAAAAGAAAAATCAAGCAGCCTAGGAAATGGCTAAAAGACTCTAAGAAAATTTATAAGAAGAAAGTGGAGTCAAAATCAATAGGAAACTAGATCAAGGATTTTCTTAATTCCACTGAAATACAAATGGAAAACATTAGCGCTTGTCTAGCAGGGACTCAAATAGAGGATGTTTGTACTAGTTCTGTAGAAACTCAAACAAATTTATGTTCTTATGTGGAATTAAAAGAGACAACTACTCAGACAGATCTTTAGACAAACCTTTGTGTTCTTGTATCAACAATGGAAACAAGTGTTCAAACAGATCTTCAAACAAACCTTTGTGTTCCTGTGTCAATAGTGGACATAGCCATTCAAACGAATTCGGTAGAAACTGGTAGCAATACTACTCAGACTGAGGACGTACCTCCTTATACCCCTTCGGTAGTAGAGGCTATTATTCAAAAGTTGAAGACAAAACTAGCAGAGTTACAACAAGTTCTATAGTAGCATAAAAAGAAGTTGTGCCTTTAAAGAAATACCGGGAGTTACTGAAAAAATTTAATGACTTGAATATAATAGAGGACAAGACCCGTGGTAGTCTCAGAGTGGAACAAAATCAAGTAGAGGAAGTACAAGGATATTTTTAGAAATCCTTCGATCGAATAAAAAATTATTTGTTCTATTTATTCATATGCACTAGCCTGTGGCTCACCTATTACAAACTATGCACTTTTTCTTCTTGAATGATATTTACTGTTAAAATTTAAGGCTATTAGAGATGGTATGTCTTTTGAGTTTAATTATACTTCAGAATTAATTAAATTCTACCAAAAATAGACCAAGGATGTAAAACATTTTCTCTATCAATTATATTTTCACAAATGTTTTATGTAAGATGAGAGGGATGCCAATCCCAGCCTCTTCATCGGGGATGTTCAATTCCAGTATTTCATCTCCTTCACCAAAAACCAGCTCAAATGGGCTAAATCTCATGATACTTTCTAGAGGAGAGAAAGTGGATTGGATCTTTGGGTAAGAGGTGAACCTACAAGGTCCCTGCAGATCTGGATATAGCATAAAAGTTTTATGGCATAGGAACGGGTTGTATCTACCTTGGGCCCCATCCACAGACATTATCAAGTCAGGTTTGGAATATTTGAGGAAATTAGAGAAGCATCTCTCCCGACTGCAAAGAAAAGGTGGGCAACTTCTCCCAGTAGTGTTAGAAACCAAGATCCCTTTGGTTACAAAAACTTTAAGGCAGCTACAACTAGACTCATCCCTTATGGTAACATTGTCCTTAGTGAGGGTCCTACTTGGATTGAATGTCATTATAGAACCCCTATTATTTGGTATCCTCGTGATAGGTATCGGCGTGATTATGTGCTATCAAAATTTCAGGAAGGTTGAGCCTTTGAAAATAAAAAATGGTTTTTTGCTCTACAAGGAATAAAAATATCTTGCCTATTCTTTGACTCAGTTGCATCTTAATTATCTTATTTCATGAGGACATGCAAAAACCTAAGCTAGGGAGTATGTTGGGTCATGGAAATGTCTGTTTTTCCTCCTCATTTACTTGATTAATCATATGGTTTTAATGATTTTTCTCTTGTCTTGAACATAGTCTCAAAGAAATACCATTAAAAACGAATAAAGAGTAGTGTTGAACAAGTTACATGCTTTTAGCATTAAAATACTAGGTTTTCACTTGTTTATGTAGAGGATTACTGGATTGGACAACTATTGTTCCTTTGGATAACACAACAGTGCTAAGAAAGGAATATGTTTTCATTCCAGCTGCACGACCAAAGCTAAAGACAGGAGGAAAAACATGGAATTGATGTGGAAAATCCAATTATTTAGCCAAGAAATATTGAGGATCTTCCGATCCTTAGGATAAGCTCTGATTTCGCTATCATTTCATAGAGAATATATAACGCTGGTGTTAAGCACCTATACTACTAGTGTAACCCATTATTGTTATTAGTACAAGCCCCTTAATATATTCCTGTACCCATGTAGTCCCCATATTGTGACTATTGTGCCGCATAAAAGCCCACTATTGTTATTATTGTGCCCTTACATTATTATTGTTATGTTGGCTCTGATTATATTATGACCCCTTAGACTCCTATATATATAAATTAGGTCTTTTCATTTATATCATCAAAGAATTGTTCATTTGTGTAATGTAAAGGAGGTTACCCCCTCGAACAGGCTGAATTATAAGGCATTCATCTATCTTTTCTATCTTTTTTTGAGTTGGTTTCATAACATTTGGTATCAAAGCTTTGGATTCTAGGGTTTCGCTGCTCCAAACAGGTCATCATGGAATTTGCACTATAACTTTTTTTATACGAAGTTTCAGATGCTAAAACAAAAACCCATTTGGGTTGAAATCATCCTAAACCTCGAGTCCAAAATTCAAAGCTTTTTAGACTATATTTGCGGAGATATGATCTGAGGAACTTGGACTTTTTGAAGACTCCCGAATTTCATTCCAAACATGTGACCTTGGGAAAATCATTATAACTTTTGTTTTGTGCATTAGATTGCAATTTCGTAAGAAGTTGCAGAAAGAGGACGGACTGTAGTTTCCTGTATATATTTTGTAGACCCAAAGGTCAAAACAGTGATACGTGGAACTTCATACAAGTTTGCTCTTCTGAAAAGGTATATAATCAGGTTATCTTGGGAGATTGTGCATAACTCTTTCTTGGAGAATCTAAATTCGATCAGACTAGTGGCATTAGAAAGAGGACGCAGAGGGATACTACAAATTGCAATTTTAGAACTTAAATATCTGAAAATAGAGAGTTATAGTCGTTTCAATATCGAGCTCCTAAAATCAAGAAAAAGCAGGATGAAGAAGTTTGATGGAAAGGATCTGGTAAATTGGATACTACAGATGGAGAAATATTTTGATCTACATGGTGTACCACTATTACAAAAGGTATGCATTGCATCTTCATATTCAGAACAAGATCAATTTTTATGGTATAAAGGGCTTTGTTCTTGTAAACAACTTGTTACGTGGTCAATTTTCACGGAGGAAATTATAGCACATTATGAGAATACAAACAGCAAAACCTTCTTTAGAGCAACACCACAACAATTGGAAGAAAAAAGAGAAAAAGGGCTTTGTTACAAAGTGGAAAGCAAAATTATGGCAACAAGGAATTCTACCCCTCACAACAATAAAGATGGAACTATTGTTTCTCCTAGCCTTCCACAACCTACAAGGGTTACCCCACAACAATTGGAAGAAAAAAGAGAAAAAGGGATTTGTTACAATTGTGATAGAAAATGCACTAAAGGTCATAAGTGTGCTAAGAAGAAACTATTTTACATATAGTATGAAGAGGAGGAAGAAAAGGATGAAGAAACATCAAAAGAAGAGGATGTACACTAGGACCCAACCCTAGAGAAAGAAGAAATGAATCTGACCATATCTTGTAAAGCATTGGCAAGAATTACCACTCCTCAAACATTGAAGATAGAAGGGAATATCAAAAAGAAAAAGGTTTAAGAAGTGAAAGATCACATCAAGAAAGAAGAAATGAATCCAACAATATCTTGTAATGCATTGGCCAGAATTACCACTCCTCAAACTATCCAGATAGAAAGACATATCAAGAAAAAAATGTTCAAGAAGCGAAAGATTACATCAAGCATCAAGAATTGAATCCAACCATATCTTGTAAGGCATTGGAAGAAATTACCACTCCTCAAACTCTCAAGATAGAAGGACATATCAAGAAGAAAAAGATTCAAGCAGTGAAATATCACATCGAGCATCAACAAGAAGTTCTCCAACTTTTAAAGGATAACGCCACTTCGGTGCAAAATCAAATGAAACAACAGGTAGATCAACATCGTAGTGAAAAATGTTTTCATGTAGTTGATTGGGTATTTTTAATGCCACATCTCAAGAAAGCTATTTATGAGAAGGAAATGTTGGCAATACTACATGCACTTAAGAAATGGCAACCTTACTGAATGGGAAGACACTTCAAGGTAAAAATGGATCATGATAGTCTTAAATACTTTTTAGAACAAATATTATCTATAGAAGAACAGAAAAAATGGGTCACAAATATATTGGGTTATGAGTTTGACATCATCTATAGAAAAGGGAAGCAAAACTTTGTTGCAGATGCACCCTCAAGAAAGGATGAGGATGTGGAAGCATTGTTTTGTGCTATTTCTATTATCTAACCAGGTTGGATAAATGAAGCAAGGGATGAATGGAAGAAGGATGAAGAAGTGTGGCCACTCATTCAAAAGTTGCAGAAGATCCCAATTCAAACAATATTGCCAGAACTTGAAGACGAAGGAAAAATCATATTGGAACCTAGAGCAGTCACAGAAACAAGAACCCAACAGCTACGAAATCAATCAATTTTAGAGTATCTCATCAAGTGGAAGAACTTACCCACTGAATATTCCACATGGGAGGACAATAATATTCTACAGAAACATCAAGAACTACTCAAGCGTTGAGGACAACACGTTTTGAAGGAGAGGGGCATGTTAGGCCCTTATACTATTAGTGTAACCCCTTATTGTTATTAGTATAGCCCCCTTATTATATTTTTGTACCCATATAGTCCCCATATTGTTACTATTGTGCCCCATAGAAGCCCACTATTGTTATTGTGCCCTTACATTATTATTGTTATGTCGGCTCTGATTATATTATGACATCTTAGACTCCTATATATAGAGAGGAGGTTTTGTCATTTGAATCATCCAAGAATTGTTCATTTGTGTAATGTAAAGGAGGTTGCCCCCTCAAAGAGGCCGAATTCTAAGGCGTTGATCTCTCTTTTCTATCTTTTTGTGAGCTAGTTTCATAACAATAAATGAGATGCTACAACTCCAACCTAGCCAAAACCTAACTCCCCTCTCCACTGGAGACCTGTTCGACTTATATCCCAACCTCGACCCTGCAAGATTGGCCCAAATAATCCAAACCTTCATCGTAGAAGAGAAGTATACCCCCAAAGACCCCCCTCCATATGTAGTAGCTTTATTTTCTCCTTGGGGCAAAATTATTATGGATATGATATCTAGTGTCCTGGGTTATACCACCAATGAATATATTGATGAGATTATTTTAGCCTTCATGTCCATATACACTCCAGGACAGCCTCCTGTTGTCATATACGACTATTCTCAGTTCACAGCTGACAAGATGCATGAATAGTTCCTCAAAATGAGTAATGAGAGAGTCTTCAAATACTCCTCGATCTTGTATCACTTTTTCCTATATTACCAGTCACATAAATTCCCATCTTACCTTGCTAAAATTGGACACCAAGGGCCAACAAAGATAAGTTATCTTATGGACCACATTGGTTCATCAACATCGCGGCCCCCCCCCCCCATTCATATAATGAATTTATAGATTCCTTTGTCCACCTTGTGATGACCATGCTCAGTGGAACCCCTCCACCAAGAATAAATCCTAAGATTAGGAGATTTCTTCATCTAAACATCAATCATCAGGTGGGAGATTGGTACTTGTACCAAAACCACACTGAAATCAGGATTTATGGATGTGAGCTGGCCCTATACAAACTACCTAAATACCTCCCAATGAGGTTATTTTCGTTAGAGTACTACAGGAAGATAATAAATTCAGATGAAGTAAACTTTTTTAAAGCTAAAAAGAAAGCCTAGCTCAAGATTAAAGACCAATTGGGTCCTTTTATTTGTAATAACAGAGAAGCTGGAAGGAGGCGGACCTAATCCTTCAGAGATTAAAACTAAAACAAAGCTTCATATTGAGATATGATCCCTTGGATTTCATCTACAAAAGAAGGTAGAAAAACAAGATGGCTCCCTATATCCATCACCACATCCCTGAGATAGAAAAGAATGCCAGCCAATTGCAATGGGTCAAAAACACTTTAGAGGATAAGGATAATACTGAAGTTGATGTGGAAAACACATTAATAGATCTGGAAAAACAACTTGATGAGGATTCTTTCCTGCAGGTGCCAAACCAATCAAAGATACCAAGGAAATCAAAGGTGCCAGAGCAATCAGACATACCAGCCAAACTAGAGACAATAATGAGCACTCCCCAGTTGTACAAACTCCTCTAAATGAGGAGAAAAACCTAAAGAAAAATAGGGAAGGCGCCACCACTTCAACAAGAGAAACTTCACAAGATTATGCAGAAATAAGCCAAGTTAAAAGAGAGAGAGTGAGTCCTATCTCTGAATAGGTACACAAGGAGAGAAAGTAGCAAAATTAGTAAAAGCCATGGGAGAGATGTCTATCCAGGCTATAGAGATGAAGAGACTAAAGGAAAAGTTAGCAAGTCTGGAAATTGATTGTAAACTTACTCAACTCCAACAAAAGGAAGAAACACAAAAAGCACTAAGAATAGGTGAGAGAATAAAAATCCTGGAGAAGGATTTAACACTACAGAAACCACTGGGACAAACCAAAGAAATGCTCTGGGCCAATATCATTAACTCTGTCAATGATATTTGGCCATCAACAATTCAAGTTATATTTGAGCAGATAGAATTAGTGAAGGTAGCTAATGAAGCTATCCAAAAAGTAAAGGAAGAACTGGGGAATAAACCAGAGGATGCCAATCGACTCATCCACTTCTTAAACAACAAGAATAGATATGAGCTCGATGAGCTTAACATAGAAGATAGGACTGAGGCCATTTTCGATATTAGGAAGGTTCTTTCCGAAAGAGACCTTATGCTTAACCTAGAAGAGAAGTGCCATAACATGCAGGTAGCCATTGATAGATTCATGGATAAGTTTCAAATTTTGAGGGAGAAGGGTCTTCCCAGTCCTATGGTCATAAATGACAAGCTCATGCCTTAGCTAGACTATAGTGATAGACTCAAGAAGTTGTCCAAGGAACAAGCCAACTCTTCCACTATTAAAGCTTTGCCAACAAGCAAGGTGTTATGTGATACATTTGAAAATTTATTTTCTCTAGAGCATGAGGTGAAACACTTGTTCCTTACTAAGCCAAATTTTGAAAAATACATGGAGACCAATGAAATCTACAGAAGGATGATGAATGTAAAACTACCTAATGCAGAATGGTGGCAAAACATGATAGATTTACTGTAATAAATTTACATTGGAAAGTTACTGCACAGTAAATGAAGGAAACCAATTAAAACAAGTAAAAGCAAAGCAGCAGAGTCAAAGAGTAGCAAGGTCAAAGAGTATCAGTTGAAAGATAAAAGTAAAGAAGATTCTAGCGTAGAAATGCTAAAAATATCAACTAGCTTAAAGGGCTCCAACTTAATTGAAACAACCAGCCACACCACAATAGAAGGGAAAGCATGAAGCAATTTAACATCTGTCTCTATCTTCATGCAAGAAGATATTTTTATTCCCTATATTAAGTCTCAAGTTGTTTTGAGATATTTTGTAAATATTTTTGTATAAATACTTCACATTTCGAAGTATGTAGGGTAGATTACAAGACATTTCTATAGACTTTTTCTCTCAAATCAAAATTCTATTGTATCAATGGTTGGATTGGTTTGCTGGATCAAGGAATAAAGATCGGATATTTTACAGGATTCCTGTGTAAAGTGAAGTACAAATAACTATTCTCTCATGTTCAATGATGTATTTCCTTATGCTTTTTCCATAATCTTATTTGTATCTCTAAAATCTAAATGTATAGCATGGAATGATATTTCAAAAATTTCTTAAATGCACTCTGTCTTGATTGTTTTACATTTTGAATTTTTTCTCCTAAACTATCTTAGCTAGGGAAGTCCTTACTGCTCCTTAGCTACCGAAGTTTCTCCTCTGGTATATAGCAAAGGATTCTTAATTTCCCTTTGCTCATGATCATCCTATAATCTTCATTCTAATCCCAGTCCAAGGGTTCTTAAGTGCCCTTTCACCTTGGTTAGAATTACTTCACCCATTAGGCCCGAAGATTTTCATTTTGCTTTGCTAGCCTACCCTGTGAACATATTCTTTAATGATCTAGTCCAGTTATGCTATCCATTCGTTGACTCCATAGCCCAATGGCTTGGAGACCTATCTCTATCCATCTGCTCCAAGAATTCCACCACCCAACCTTAAAATCAAAACCAGAACCCCATGAACACTAAGAACTAGCCTAAAATCCCATAAAAACAAAGCTAAATTACAAAGAGAGAGCCCTCTTTAGATTAGGTTGGCTAGAGCCTAAGCCTAAAAGATTGGTTTGTGGTTACCTCGGTTGCTTCCTTCCTCTGATAACTTCTAAGGAAAATACTGAGTGATAACATAGTGGTGACTCTATTGGGGACTTCAAATCCTCAGTCTTAATAAACCTTTGAGAGAATTTCAAATCTTTATTTTAAGCCTCTTGAAGGGTTTATTTGAAGTTATTTACAAAATTTCACAAAAAGAATGTAATTAGAGAAGCTTGAAATTCTGGCTTCAAGGAGAACTCGCTACGCTAGGGCTATTCCATATCCAAACCCTACACCAGTAGTGGATAATCCCAACATCATTTCAAGAAGACTCAAAAGACAAGAAACTTCAATCAGTCCAACACCTTCAATAAAAGAAGATTCCCACCCTGATGAGTCATTGTTTTTAGAATACCTTCCCTTTGATCTATCATTTCACCTTTCCCTATTTAAAACCAGGTTTGAAAGTGCACTCGATGACATAATTCTAGATCCAATGTTTATTGTAGACCTCGAAGTCCAAAAGGCAAACCAATCAAATGATGAGTATATTCTAAATTACCCTCAGTCATCCCTTACTACTGCTAAGATCCCCGATATTTCTGAACTAGTGTCTGATACCCTTAGTTCACCATTATTCCCTTCAACCTCTGAAGTTCATTCCCCACCTCCATTTATACCTTCATTTCCCTACCAACATACCATTGCCCATAAATCACCTAGTATTCCCAGTTCTCCATCGACTACTGTATCATCTCCAAGTACCTCAAACCCACGTCTTAGCCCTACCCAACTTAGAGCCATGGAAAATAGATATGCTCCTCTTGTGTCACCTACCCCACTTGGTGCCATGACACAAGACTACCAAAAAAAAATTGTCCAATTTGATGGCATAGGACCTTATACAACACAACATCATGTAAAAAAAATGACATACTACTTTGAATTGCATGAAACTGATATTGGAGATGTTCAAATGAGACATTTTGCTCAGACTCTAGCTAGTGATGTTAAGAAATGGTTCAGAGCATTACCTTCTAATAGCATAGATCGTCTATATATATTTTATAAACAATTTTTAAATAGATGGGAAAAGAAGAAGAACCCTCTACAGATCCTTTCAGAGTACTAAAATATTAAAAGAGGACCAAATGAAACAGTCCGGAATTATTGCATCGGATTTAACAATATATACAATGCAATACTAGTCAATCTTAGACCCCCACCTGACTTAGCATTAATAAAATTTCCTGATGGGTTTCATACTGATATGGCATTCCAACTCAGAGAGAGAAATCCCCTAACTTTAGAAGACATGTAGAGTGTGGTAGTTAGTATAGAAGCCAATTTTCTAGCAAAAAGAATTAGGGTTAGGAATGGAAGGAGAGGATCTACGAAAGACGAAGCCTCACCCTCTGACCTTAAAATAGATGTCCTAGTGAAAAGTATGGAAAAGATTATGGATAGGATAGATAATATGGAGAGGAAGCCTCAATGGGATAATCAATAGGCACCTCTAGTGAGAAACCCAAAATTTAGAAAGAATCAGAATCAAAATACTGGAAAGAATGGACCTGACCAGAATGTTAGGCCTCCCTTTCAAGGAAACTATGTTGAAACATCCCATTCATATGACCCTGAACAAGACACACACATTAACTTTATGGGATTAGATGATGAGGAAACTGCCTTCTTGACCAAATATGAGCAGGAACTCCATATGCTGCAATAATTACAAACCCAATCCGGAGAATCATTTGATTATAAGAAAGGATATGATTATGCCATATTTGAAGTACAAAAGCAATAAAACTTGAGTAAAAATAATTTTGATACTCCTGAGGAGACCAAGAAAACAATGCCAAATCAACTCAAGAAAATCAGAGCAGCTCCAGTTACTAAAACTCTCCAAGTCCTCCCTAGACCAAATCAGAACCCTCTTGGTCCCACCATTGTAGATATAACCCCTAATAAACCCCCTAATGATCAACCATCCACTTCAATCCCCTCCAAGGAAATAATGGAAAATCTCTAAACACCATATTAGAAAATCCACATAAAAATACCTCAAATACAGAAAAAGAAGAGCAACCTACTCCAACTCCTGCTATGAAAATCCAAGCCCTCAAACAGGAAAAACCCCTTTGCCTTTCAATTTGGGAACAAAGGTAGCTAAAATAAAAAATTTAATTCCCTTAACTGCGTTTATTAAAAGTGAAATCTATAAGTCTCAAATAAACCAAACCTTAAACAATGTTGGGAATGAAGATTCTATCAAATTGTTTGATGATCAGCCAGAGCTTATATTTGGTCCTGATGTTAATAGAAAAACACCAGAAGGAGGGATACCACCCTTTTATATTAGAATTAGAATTCATGATAAAATCTTGCACAACGCAATGTTGGATTCTGGGGCCTCACACAATTTAATGCCCAAACCAGTTATGGAAAAATTAAGCTTAGACATAACAAGACCTTACAAGGACTTATGTTCATTTGACTCAAGTCAAGTAAAGTGTCTAGGGTTAATCAAAGACATGTGTGTTACCTTAGTACAATATCTTGCTAAAAGCATTCTCATGGATATAGTATTCGTTGACATCCCATCCAAATATGACATGTTATTGTCTAGATCATGGGGAGCTAAACTCCAAGGATATCTACAACTTGACATGTTGTATGCTACAATCTCTATTTTTGGATGACCTAAAAAGCTGTACAGAGAGACCCTAATGAAATATGTGGTGAGTAGTCAGGATAGGCCTCAAAACTTTCCTATCTACTCCATGCATTCAAACATTGATTCATTTATTTTGTACAATGCTAAACAAACACAACAAACTACTACAAACAATATTATTTCAGAACCAAAAGAAATTGCAGTTACAGCTAAAAATGAAACTGTCCAAACTCAAGAGCTTTCCAATAAACAAGATAATCAAAATGCAATAGATAATGAAAATTTTGTTCCCCCTGACAGTGAAAATTAAGAACATGAGATATTATGGAACCTTGAATTTGACGGATCTGTGAATAAGTTAGGAGTAGGACCAAGAGTGTGGATATACAATCTGGAGAATGATCACTCAGATGGCCATGCTTATAGACTAAATTTTAAATGCACCAACAATATGGCTGAGTATGAAGCCCTAATTTTAGGTCTCAAACTAGTTAGGAATTTAGGAGCCAAAAGAGTTTTTGTTATGGGAGACTCTGAGTTAGTTATAAAACAAATTAATGTTGTATATATGACCAGATATCCTAGATTAAGTTTTTATAGAGGGACAATTGTAGAAATAATGAATAATTTCCTAGAAACTAAACTTGCAGCTATACCAAGGAAACATAATATGCATGCTCATAGTTTAGCAATGTTTGCCAGCACTTCTAAGTTACCATTTCAACCTAACCATCAGTACACTGTTGAGGTCAGGCATAGACCTGCTATGCTAGATAACTTGAAAAATTGGCAAGTATTTGCTAATGACAAACAAATAAACAATTTTTTAACCTTAGAAGAAGAATCTGTAAATAGTAATATAGATACTGATATAACATTAGATCTTGATTTTAAAGATGAAATAGAAATTAATGAGATAGAAGATGAAAATATAGACAGATTTTATCCCACTGGATTTTCAAAATCAGATGTAGAAAACCTAAAGCAAGTTGAGATTTATCAAACAATTGACGTAGTCTCTGAAGTCGTTAATATCAAAGACAACTTTTTGCCGAAAGGATTAACCCCTTTGGAAGACTTGTTTGATTCAAATGATTTCCCTAGAAATCTAAATATGGAACCCTTAAAATCTGATATAGAGGAGTGTAATATAGGCACTAAGGAAAATCCAAAATTAACCAAAATTTTGAAGTCATTACCTCCTACCGAAAAAGTGAAATACCTTGAATTACTAAAAGAATTCGAAGATGTCTTTGCTTGCAGTTATGAGGACCTCAAGTCCTATGACACCAACATCATACAACACACCATCCCCATAAAAGAAAATCAGAAACCTTTCAGACAAAATCTTAGGAGGATTAATCCCATCCTATTACCTTCTATTTAAAAGGAAATCTGAAGGATGTATGAGGCCAAGATAATAGCACCAATTAGATTATCTGATTGGGTTTCAAATTTAGTGCCAACAAGGAAGAAAACTAGTCAGATCAGACTTTGTGTTGACCTTAGGAATATTAATAAATTTTCACTCAAAGACAATTACCCTCTCCCTAGAATGGATCATATCTTACAAAAGGTAGTTGGATCAACCAGAATCTCATTATTGGATGGGTTTTCTGGTTACAATTAGATTTTAGTTCACCTAGATGATCAGGCCAAAATTGCATTTACTACTCCTTGGGGCACATTCATGTATGTGAAAATGCCTTTTGGATTAATGAATGGAGGGGCCACTTTCCAAAGAACCATGGAAATAGCTTTTTCCAAGGAAATTCATGACTTCCTAGTAATATATTTAGATGATATCACTGTATTCTCTAAATCTGATAATCAACACTTAGACCATCTAAGTCAGGTTTTCATCAAATGCAGCAAGTATGGAATTTCTTTAAATCCCAAGAAATCGTTGTTTGGGTTGGAAGAGGGAAATTTATTAGGCCATGTAATCTAAAAAGGTGGTATCCGAATAGATCCTGCAAGAATAGAAGCCACCTTACAGATACAACATCCTAGGAGCATTAGGGAATTACAATCCTTTTTAGGGAAAATTAACTGTCTTAGGAGATTTATTTCTAACCTAGCATAATTAAATAGATCATTGAACAATATGTTGAAAAAATATTCAACCATAAAATGGATTGTTGAGGCTAAGAAATCCTTTCAAGACATTAAGCTAACCCTAAATAAAACACCAGTTTTGATCAGTCCAAAATTTGACAGAGATTTCATTTTACTTTCCTTTGATTTAGAACATACAATTGCTTCAGTTCTACTGCAGAAAAATGATCAGGGTTATGAACAACCTATCACCTTTTTAAGCAAATCCTTGAGGGATGCCCCCTTAAAATACAACATAATGGAAAAACAAGCCTTTGCTTTAGTCAAAGCTATAAAATATTTCAGAGTTTACATTTTATATTCTCATATAGTAGCTTATGTCCCTAATGCAGTAGTCAAGGATATCCTAACTCAGGAAGGTCCAAATGGAAAGAGAGGGAAATGGATTTCTACTATTTTGGAATATGACCTAGAAATCAAACCAACAAAGTTAATCAAAGGCCAAAGTTTAGCAAATCTCAGGGCTGAATCGAACTGTCAGCCCTTAGATATAAATTTCATTGTAGAAATGGATAATGGAGAGGAGATGGTGACTCCACCAATCAGCCAGGCCTTTATTGAATCACGATGGTATGTTGATATCATATATGTTTTACTAAATATACAAGCTCTTCCTGAATTATCCAAGACCAAAAGCAGGTTTTTAAAAATGAAATCTTTAAAATTTTGCATAGTAGATAATGCTTTGTTTTGGAGGAATTAAGAGGGTATTCTTCTCAACTGTTTATTAAAATAAGAATCTGACAAAGTGTTACAAGAGTTTCATGCAGGTGACTATGGAGGACACCTTTACTAGAAATCCACTGCTGACAAAATTCTTAGAGCCAGTTTCTATTGGCCTACTTTGTTTTCTAATGTAAAGAAATATGTATCCTCGTGTCATAAATGAAAAATTTTTGAAGGAAAGAAAAAGCTTCTACCCCTTCCCCTAAAACCAATTTTAGCTAAACACCTTTTCAACAATGGGGTCTTGACTTCATTGGTGAAATCCACCCACCTTCCTCTGCCCACTGCATCCATGAGATAGAAAAGTATGACAGCCAATTGCAATGGGTGGAAAAAACTTTAGAGGACAGGGATAATATTGAAGTTTCGATAGAAAACACATTAATAGACCTAGAAAAACAACTTGATGAGAATTCTTTCCTGCAGGTGCCAGACCAATCAGAGATACCAGGGAAATCAAAGGTGCTGGAGCAATCAGACATACCAGACAGGCCAGAGACAACCATAAGCACCACCGCAGTTGTATAAACTCCTCTAAATGAGGAGAAAAAACTAAAGAGAAATAGGAAGGGGCCACCACTCCAACAAGAGCAACTTCACAAGCTTATGCAGAAACAAGCCAAGCTAAAACAAAAAGAGTGAATCTTGTCTCTGAACAAGTACACAGGGAGAGAAAGTAGCAAAATTAGTAAAATCCATGGAAGGGATGTCTATACAGGCTACATAGATGAAGAGACTAAAGGAAAGCAAGTCTAGAAACTGATTGTAAAATTGCTCAACTCTAGAAAAAGGAAGAAACACAAAATGCACTGAGAATGGGTGAGAGAATCAAAATCCTGGAGAAGGATTTAACACTACAGAAACCATTGGGACAAACCAAAGAAATGCTCTGGGCCAATATCATCGACTCTGTCAATGATATTTGGCCATCAATTCAAGTTATATTTGAGTAGACAGAATTAGTGAAGGTAGCTAATGAAGCTATCCAAAAGGTAAGGTAAGAACTGGGGAATAAACTAGAGGATGCAAATCGACTCATCCACTTCTTAAACAACGACAGATATGAGCTCCATGACCTTAACATAGAAGATAGGACTGAGGCCATTATGGAGATTAGGAAGGTTCTTTCCAAAAGAAACCTTATGCTTAACCTAGAAGAGAACTGCCATAACATGCAGGTAGCCATTGTTAGATTCATGGCTAAGTTTCAGATTTTGAGGGAGAAGGGTCTTCCCAGTCCTATGGTCATAAATGACAAGCTCATGTCTCAGCTGGACTATAGTGATAGACTCAGGAAGTTGGCCAAGGAACAAGCCAGCTCTTCAGCTATTGAATCTTTGCCAACAGGAAAAGTGTTATATGATAGATTTGAAAATTTGTTTTTTCTAGAGCATGAGGTGAAACACTTGTTCCTCACTAAGCAAAATTCTGCAAAATAAACGGAGGTCGATGAAATCTACAGAAGGATGATGAATGTAAAACTACCTAAAGTAGAATGGTGGCAAAACATGATATATTTATTGTAATAAATTTACATTAGGAAATTTCTACACAGTAAATGAAGGCAACCAGTTAAAATAGGTAAAAGCATAGCAACAGGGTCAAAGAGTAGCAGGGTCATAGATTATCAATTGAAAGGTAAAAGTAAAGAAGATTCTGTTAGCCTCCTGCTCATAGCAGGTATTCATCATTCATGATTGACATGTTTACATGCCAAATATGTCATGCTCTGCAGGCTGCAATGTTCCATATTTGCTACAGAGGCCAAAGAAGTTTCCATGAGAGTGTGCTAGTCTAAGTGCCTCTGCTGCATTCCAATTTTGATAAGTTATTCCATTTTTGAAAAATTTTCAATTAAACGGAGATCCAAACAGCTTAATCTTGGTCTCCCTAGGTTTCAACTTCCTGTTGTAGAATATAGAGAATCATTATCTGTCCAAACAACTTAAACTTGGCAGATTCTTAGATAGGTAGAGAAGCAAGGGTGCTCAACAGCTTAATCTGAGCCCCTGGATGGAATAAGTATAGATGTAGGTAGGAGGACGATAAATAAAAGAAAAAATTTGAAAAGTTGGGTTTGCTAGTTCAAGTGCACCCAAACCAAAAGAAGAAAAAATGCCAGGTAAAGTAGGTTGGGTAAGTAGTTTTGTGGTTGCAGAAATCAAGCTATGTGATCCATTTCATATTTTCAAGTGTTATATTCATTCAGATCACAGTTTTGTGGCACTTTCTCATATTGATCAGATCAGGCAAGGCATCTCTAACTCCCCCTTCTTCTTATTTCCCAAATCAATCACTAACATCCCCTTGAGGACCTTGGGATCTGCCCAACCAGTCTAGTTTTCACTCCATCCTGGTTAAAAACCAATTTGACATTTGAGTTGGCTTAGTGAAAAGAAGCCACATTTCTTGTGTAAAATTTATCTTTACACTATCCACTTATTTCCTTATGCTTAAGTTTCCATTCTAAACTTAGCATGCATCCCCTCCTTTACATTCCAAAACCTCATACTAACATCTAACCCTATTATCTAGCTCCCTAAATCATTTCCCCTCCCCCTATTCTAAAAAAAACTATATAAAAACCCCAAACATATTAAATATCCCACCCCATGGCAACTATAGCCAAATAAATAAAAGTCCAGGAAATACTAGGTCTATTTGGGGCCTTAGTATTAGCCCTTCCATGTTCATTTCCCTTGGGATTTGTTTAACGTCTGGTTAAATGAATAACCATGCTAAAACCCTCCCCCACACACCAAACCATACCACACCCTCCGCGCACATTGCATTTGGATTTTATTAATGTCCGATTAATAAATAACCATAGTCTCGCACCAAAACACATTAACCTCTAAACCTAAAGTCCAAAACCCACCCGAGGCCGCGAAAAATTAACGTTTATAGCGCGCGCAATTTTATTAAAACCCGTTCATCTCGCCCTCCCGTCCACTGTCGAATCACTCCCCACAGATCCAATGGCCTTCGTCGATATTGGGTGCCCCTTCATAGCGGCAAGATAGTACACGATGGTCGACGGTTTCACCATCGTACACTGGGACAGCTGTCAGCGGCCTATTGCATCGAGCCGCCCCTGACACATACCTCTCCCGTACCAAAAGCGGTCCGACGCAAACCGCTTACCACCCTCCCTTGTTGCTTACGTCACCGCATGATGATGCCACCACTTCACCTGCCATTGTGATGTACCTTGTTGCGTCACCCTGCTGCGTCACCTTGCCACGTCACCCTACCACGTCACCCTGCTGACGTTATCATCCGTACTGGTTCCCACTACTGACGTCCCCTGCCGTACTGCTGACGTCACCCGCCATACAGCTGATGTCATCCACCAAAAGGAAAGCCAGCAAGTGCGAAATCGATGCTTCGGAGACCCGGAATCAAATTCTGAGGTAGTTTTTGATGCGCGATTACCGCTTAGCGCTAATCAGGCATCGCTACGGGAAATAGGCCAAAATGGAGAATCTTAATTTTCAGCAGTTATTTTTTCCTCGAAAGGGCAGAAAAGGGGCGATTTAAGAGTTTTTAGCATATCAGAGAAAAGAAGAAGCCCATATTCAATTAAAGAGTATCAGTGAAGTGGCAAAGAGTATCAGATCGACCATAAGAAAGAGATGAAACTATTTAACGCTCTCAGACCACAGTTAATGCACAGTAGAGCCACTCAAGAGCAGTGGAATGGAGACCAATGCGTAGTTATGATGAATGGCCAACGCATAACAACAAAAGATAGAGAGCCTCATTTTTGAAACAGCTGCCCCCAGCGCATCATTAGATATATATTTTTCATTACTTATAAGACAAGTTGGGTTAACTGCATTTATTTCCTAAAGATCTTCTAGTAGATTCATTTTGTAGATATTTTGCCTATAAATACAGCCCTGAACAATGTAATAAGGGTTGGTGGGTTGTTTGGTTGATCTCTCATTTTGAGAGTTGCACTGTAAATATTAAGAGCTTCTGTAATCAAAGATTGTTGGAATGCTTGCATCTGAACTCGCTGGCTGTGCTTTTAATGGCTGAAGAAATTGGTATGGAATTCTCGTGCTTGCTCATGGTTCAATAAGTTTTTCCTCCCTTCGTTTATCAGTTTATACATAGTTGTACCAAATATATATTATAATCTAAGTTGCAGGAAGAAAGAATAGACCAGAATTGGTTTTCATGCCCTTTGTGCTCAATTCGTGTAGCTTTTCCATGCTTTCCTCTGAAATTAGTGATGAATATGCATTCTTAATTGCGTATGTTTAAACTATTCCCTTCATTATATGAATGTTGTCTGGGAATTCTTCATTGCCCCATACAGCTTTCATCCAATTTCCCTCTTTGGCTGGATGAGAGATCCTTAATTGCCTCTCATTCCCTGACCTTCATTTCATCCTTGTTCTAGCATAAATCATTGTGCCATGTGTAGCTATCTTGCTCCATATTCCCTTCTTCTACCAAAGAAAACACACCCTTCAGTTCACAATCATGACTCCATGCCCAATGGTTTGAACTTCTTACACTTTGCATGCCAACTCTGTTTGATTAAGATCAACCATCCCACTAAACCAAATCAAAACCCATGTGCATCCTATCTAGCCTAAAATCATCCCTTAAACAAAGTTAAATCCTAAAGAGAGAGCCCTCTCTGACTACTGGTAGGCTAGGACCGGTAGTCCAAAGATTGGTTTGTGGTTACCTCGGTCGTATTCCCTTAGGAGTCAAAGGGAACAACTTGAGTGATAACATAATGGTGACTCGACTGGGGACAATCATCTGTTCATTACTGTAGATCCCCATTTTTTATTAGTTTTCCTTTCGAATAATTCCTAAACTTGTTTTGAAAAATCACAAAAGAATAAAAAAATCTAAAAAAATCTAAAAATATTTTGTTTCTTATTGCACATTAAGTCCTGATCTGTGTGGTGGACAGAGATCAAGCCCTTCAAAGTTGATTTACTTATCCACCTGGTAACTACACATAGTCCTCCTAATAAAGACTCCACTGGAGAAATGAACCCAAGAGAAATATATGAGCAGATCAGGCTTTTGACCTGGATTATTATCCAACAGGTCATGTTCTTTCTCTTCCATAAAATTTTGCTATGTATATTGTATTTTAAAAGTGATTTTAAATTAGATTTTCATGACTTGCCTTTTGAAAATATTGTTGAAAGGCCTCCTTGCACATTACAACAACAACCTTAAAAGCTACTGAGAATCATCATACAGCCAAGGAGGAAACAAATGTCAAAGCCAATCATTCTATCCTTGTTCATGTTGAGCCCATTCAGCCAATACCTGTACATACTCCCGTGCCTTGTAAAGTTCTTGACATATATAAGCCTCTTGTTTTGCCTCCTGTGCTTAATCCTCTGCCCGAAAATCATCCTGATTATCTCCCAAGATTTGATGGAGAGAATGGTATCACCACCCAAAAGCATATCCAAGCCTTTGAAGACTATCTTAATATATTTGAAGTGGAGGATGAGGATTTTAGTATCAGGTTGTTTTCCCTTTCTTTGCAAAGCGAAGTTAGGACTTGGTTCAAAACATTTCCTGAGGCTAGCATTTCTAATCTTCAGCAGTTTTCCAAACTCTTCCTTGATAGATGGATGATCAAACTAAATTTCCTCTTGCTCATTGAAGAATATAATCAGTTAAAAAGAAGTCCAAATGAATCTGTTCAACAATTTCATGACCGATTCAATCAAGTTTATCATTCTCTGCCTTTGAATATTAGACCTCCCCCTAATTTCGCTCTAGTGCATTATCCAAGAGCTTTTGACCCAGAAATAGAATTCTGTTTAAGATAAAGGAGCCCCTCCACTATAAAACAAATGCAGGACATGGCAGTGGACATATAGGAAAATCTGAAAATCAGGGAGGAGAAGCGCAAAGCAGAGCAAGAAGAAAAACTTCATGGTCTATTACAAAGGTCAGAGGAAATGATCACAATGAAAGTGGAATGTTCAGAGCACTAGAACACATCTGTTTTGCAAGAGGAAAGTAATGACATTGATGAACAAACCTACCACAAAACAGATGACATATTCGTACAGCCATACATGATGGAGCAATCTCCTGATATACTATATGAACATAACATCTTCTCTTCTTTCAACTGCTTGCCAAAGTACGATGAGTATGACGATGATGATGAGCCTAATGACCAAATCAACCTTGCAGAGGAGTTAGAACCTAGTTTGGTAGAAAGAAAAATTTAGGGTCAGCAGCCCAAAATCAATGATCAACATGCCTATCTCAGTTATGAAGTAAAGGAGGAAAGAACATAAAATTTTGATTTTAGTGAAGGAACTTCACCTTTGTGTGTTGATTCTTTTCAATTTATTAAGGAGAACTATCATGCAGTTAATAAGCAAATATTAGCAAGTGTTGATATTGATAATTTGGAGGAAGCCCAAAATATTATTCAAAATACATTACCTCTAGTTTTGTAGCCCCACAGGGCCATCGAATATCAGATTGAGGAAAATTCAAAAGAAGTTGTTCGTAACCAAGTGATACAAGTGGATCCCCTGCCTCTTTGTGTTCAGCCATTTGAGTTTTTCAAATAAGAAGAGGAGCAACCTGCACAGATCAGTCAAGGGCGAGATGAGCCTGCTTGTAAAAAATTGCAAATATCAATTCAGGTTTTATATGATTCATGTGCTAACAGGGGGTATGATGAAGTAAAGAGGTGCTCTTCTCCACTAACAGGTTGTGTGCCTCAGTATCAAAATGTTGATGATATCCCTATTCCAAGGCATGATAGCGATCCCAAACTTTTGTACAGTTCTTCAATTCAGTTCAACAATAATGTATATATGCTGTAGGACCCTTTTGTACAGTTTCTTGTTTCAGCAAAGAAGGTCAGCAATTTTCTGATCTTCTCAAAGATTAACAAAGCCATATCAGATTGCAAGATCTCAGTTTTTCTCGCCAGAAAGCACAAGCAGCAAAGCTCGCCAAAGTTTATAATGCTTAAGTGGCTGCACTGGTTATTTCATTTCACCTAACAACAAAGTAAGTGCTGGTTAGAGTAGGTAGGTAGGATTTCAGTCTTCTGTTTAGATAGCAATATTGCTGCAGTTGAAGCTCGAAGTGAACGCCCTAAGCTCTTCAATTCTGCGGTCATGTTAATAAATAAAGCAGCCACCAAAGGGAAGTTTTCAAAGTACAACAACAATTAAAGACCAAGGCATTCTGACCTGCTGTTCTTGGCCTTTCACAAGGAAAGGCCATCCCCAAGTGGAGCCACTATTAGCCTCCTGCTCATAGTAGGTATTCATCTTTCATGATTGACATGTTTACATGCCAAATATGTCATGCTCTGCAGGCTGCAATGTTCCATATTTGCTGCAGAGGCCAAAGAAGTGTCCATGAGAGTGTGCTAGTCTAAGTGCCTCTGCTGCATTCCAATTTTGATAAGTAATTCCATTTTTGAAAAAATTTCAATTAAAGGGAGATCCAAAGAGCTTAATTTTGGTCTCCCTAGGTTTCAATTTCTTGTTGTAGAATATAGAGAATCATTATCTGTCCAAACAGCTTAAACTTGGCAGGTTCTTCAATAGGTAGAGAAGCAAGGGTGCTCAACAGCTTAATGTGAGCCCTTGGATGGAATAAGTATAGATGTAGGTAGGAGGACAGTAAATAAAAGAAAAAAGTTGAAAAGTTGGGTTTTCTAGTTCAAGTGCACCCAAACCAAAAGAAGAAAAAATGCCAGGTAAAGTAGGCTGGGTAAGTAGTTTCGTGGTTGCAGAAATCAAGCTATGTGATCCATTTCATGTTTTCAAGTGTTATATTCATTCAGATCACAGTTTTGTGGCACTTTCTCATGTTGATCAGATCAACCAAGGCATCTCTAACTTCCCCTTCTTCTTATTTCCAAAATCACTCACTAACATCCCCTTGAGGACCTTGGGATCTACCCAACTAGTCCAGTTTTCACTCCATCCTGGTTAAAAACCAAGTTGACATCTGAGTTGGCTTAGTGAAAAGAAGCCACATTTCTTGTGAAAATTTTATCTTTACACTATCCATTTATTTCCTTATTCTTAAGTTTCCATTCTAAACTTAGCATGCATCCCCTCCTTTGCATTCCAAAACCTCATACTAACATCTAACCCTATTATCTAGCTCCCTAAATCATTTCCCCTCCCCCTATTCTACAAAAAACTATATAAAAACCCTAAAAATATTAAATATCCCACCCCATGGCAACTATAGCCAAATAAATAAAAGCCCGGGAAATACTAGGTCTATTTGGGGCCTTAGTATTAGCCCTTCTACATTCATTTCCCTTGGGATTTGTTTAACCTCTGGTTAAATGAATAATCGTGCTAAACCCCTCCCCGCACACCAAACCATACCGCACCCTCCGCGCACATTGCATTTGGATTTTATTAATGTCCGATTAATAAATAACCATAGTCCCGCGCCAAAACACATTAACCTCTAAATCTAAAGTCCAAAACCCACCCGAGGCCGCGAAAAATTAACGTTTATAGCGCGCACAATTTTATTAAAACCTGTTCATCTCGCCCTCCCGTCCACCGTCGAATCACTCCCCATAGATCCGAAGGCCTTCGTCGATATCAGGCGCCCCTTCATAACGACAAGATAGTACCCCATGGTCGACGGTTTCACTGTCATACACCGGGACAGCTGTCGGCTGCCTATTGCATCGGGCCGCCCCTGACACATACCTCTCCCGTACCAAAAGAGGTCTGACGCAAACCGCTTACCACCCACCCTTGTTGCTTACGTCACCGCATGACGATGCCGCCACCTCACCTACCACTGTGATGTACCCTGCTGCATCACCCTGCTGCGTCACCCTGCCACATCACCCTGCAACGTCACCCTGCTGATGTCATCATCCGTACTGGGTCCCACTACTGACGTCATGCTGAAGTCACTTGCCGTACCGTTGACATCACCCACCGTACCGCTGATGTCATCCGTCGAAAGGAAAGTGCGCAAGTGTGAAATTGATGCTTCGGAGGCCCGGAATCAAATTTTTGAGGCAATTTTTGATGCGCGATTTCCGCTTAGCGCTAATCGCGCATTGGTACGGGAAATAGGCCAAAATGGAGAATCTTATTTTTCAGCAGTTATTTTTTTCTCGAAAGGGCAGAAAAGGGGCGATTTAACAGTTTTTATCATATCAGAGAAAAGAAGAATCCCAAATTCAATTAAAGAGTATTAGTGAAGCGGTAAAGAGTATCAGATCGACCATAAAAAAGTGGTGAAGCTATTTAAGGCTCTCAGACCACAGTTAATGCACAATAAAGCCACTCAAGAGCAGTGGAATAGAGACCAATGCGTAGTTATGATGAATGGCTAGTGCATAACAGCAAAAGGCAGAGAGCCTCATTTTTGAAACAGCCGTCCCCAGCGCAGCATTAGATAGATATTTTTCATTACTTATAAGACAAGTTAGGTTAACTGCATTTATTTCCTAAAGATCTTCTAGCAGATCATTTTTGTAGAGATTTTTCCTACAAATACAGCCCTGAACAATGTAATAAGGGTTGGTGGGTTGTTTGGTTGATCTCTCATTTTGAGAGTTGCACTGTAAATATTAAGAACTTCTGTAATCAGAGATTGTTGGAATGCTTGCATCTGAAGTAGCTAGTTGTGCTTTTAATGTCTAAAGAAATTGGTATGGAATTCTCATGCTTGCTCACGGTTCAATAACTTTTTTCTCCCTTCGTTCATCAGTTTATACATAGCTGTACCAAATATATATCATAATCTAAGTTGCAGGAGGAAAAAATAGACCAGAATTGGTTTTCATGCCCTCTGTGCTGAATTCGTGTAGCTTTTCCATGTTTTCCTCTGAAATTAGTGATGAATATGAATTATTAATTGCGCATGTTTAAGCTATTCCCTTCATTATATGAATGTTGTATGGGAATTCTTCATTGCCCCATACATCTTTCATCCACTTTCCCTCTTTGGCTAGATGAGAGATCCTTAATTGTCTCTCATTCCCTGACCTCCATTTCATCCTTGTTCCAGCATAAATCATTGTACCATGTGTAGCTATCCTGCTCCATATTCCCTTCTTCTACCAAAGAAAACACACCCTTCAGTTCGCAGTCATGACTCCATGCCGAATGGTTTGAACTTCTTACACTTTGCATGCCAACTCTGTTTTTGATTAAGATCAACCATCCCACTAAACCAAATCAAAACCCATGTGCATCATATCTAGCCTAAAATCATCCCTTAAACAAAGTTAAATCCTAAAGAGAGAGCCCTCTCTGACTGCTGGTAGGCTAGGACCGACAGTCCAAAGATTGTTTTGTGGTTACCTTGGTCGTATTCCCTTAGGAGTCAAAGGGAACAACCTGTGATAATAGATTCGAGCGTAGAAATGCTACAAATATCAGCCAGCTTAAAGGGATCCAACTTAACTGAAATAGCCAACAACACCACAATAAAAGGGACAACATGAAGCAATTTAACAGCTGTCTATATCTTCATGCAAGACAATATTTTTGTTCCCTAGATTAAGTCTCAAGTTGTTTTGAGATATTTTGTAAATATTTTTGTATAAATACTTCACATTTCGAAGTATGTAGGGTAGATTCCAAGACATTTCTATAGAATTTTTCTCTCAAATCAAAATTTTATTGTATCAATGACTAGATTGGATTGCTAGATCAAGGAATAAAGATCAGATATTTTACTGGATTCTTGTGCAAAGCGAAATACAAATAAGTATTCTCTCATGTGAAATGATGTCTTTCCTTATGTTTTGTCCATAATATTATTTGTATCTCTAAAATCTAAATGTATAGCATGGAATGATATTTCAAAAATTGCTTAAATGCACTTTGTCTTGACTGTTTTACATTCTGAATGTTT
This sequence comes from Pinus taeda, assembly GCA_000404065.3. NCBI lineage: Eukaryota > Viridiplantae > Streptophyta > Pinopsida > Pinales > Pinaceae > Pinus > Pinus taeda. The sequence continues at coordinate 61,108 of APFE030298529.1, forward strand.
TCTCCTAAACTATCTTAGCTAGGGAATTCTTAACTGATCCTTAGCTTCTGTAGTTTCTCCTCTGGTCTATAACAAAGGATTCTTAATTTCCATTTTCTCATGATCATCCTATATTCTTCATTCTGATCCCAGTCCAAGGATTCTTAAGTGCCCTTTCACCCTGGTTAGAATTACTTCACCCATTAGACCTGAAGATTTGCATTTTTCTTTGCTAGCCTACCCTGTGAACATTCCCTGTAATGATCTGGTCTAGTTATCCTATCCATTTGTTGACTCCATAGCCTAGTGGCTTGAAGACCTAGCTCTATCCATCTGCTCCAAGAATTCCACCACCCAACCTTAAAATCAAAACCAAAACCCCTTGAACACTAAGAACTAGCCTAAAATCCCATAAAAAAAAGCTAAATTATAAAGAGAGAGCCCTCTCTAGACTTAGGTTGGCTAGAGCCTAAGCCTAAAAGATTGGTTTGTGGTTACCTCGGTTGCTTCCTTCTTCTGATAACTTCTAAGGAAAATACTGAGTGATAACAGCTCAGAGTCTAGAGCTCCTTCTAAGTTGTAGAGGGCTTACGTTCTCCTCCTTTGTACCCTTTTTCTCCTTTCCTATATTTTCTTTTCTCTTGATTTGTTTCCTAATCTCTGTCAATTTTTCATAGATTAATTGTTCATCATCTTTTTGTAATGAAGATTCAGGTTTGTTTCCGGTAATTCGACCAGCTTTCTTTTTCATATTCCCTTTTTGCTTGATTTGCTCCTTGATCTCTGTCAATTTTTCAGAGACTAGCTCTTCATCATTTTTCTGTGTTGAGGACTCAGGTTTGCTTTGAATGGTTATACCATTCTTCTTTCTCCTACTCCTTCTGACATTACCCTCTTCAGGTGATTCTCATGCCTCTTAGAAATAGTTTCTTATCAAGAAATTTTCCCAAGCATCTCCTATTCTTCTAAAATGAAAGTCAATCAATATCTTTACCAACCCATGACGGTACATGGTTGTGTCTATGAATTCTATTTTCTCCTATACATTTGAATCCATCCTTATTAAACTATTTAGCAGGAAGAAAGGGAGATTTATTTCTCGATTTTCTAGAAGTTCATCAATAAATGTATACGATAGACATACATGCACCTGAATCTCCCCTCATAGGTAATGAATTTCTTTAATATCAAAAGCATGCTTCTCCATTTACTTTTAAGCGCTGAAATAGGAATTCATTTTCTAAACACAGAGATGTCCATACTTGGGTTCCTGAGGATTACTTTCCATGATTCACTGTGGAATTCCTTGATTTTGAACCATCTTTCACCATATCTTGGTAGTTTTGTAGCCTCTACTATGTAAGATTCTGTTACTACAAACTTAATGTCTCCAATTTCTACTTCTGTTCCACCAAATGATCTAGCAAAAGATTTTGTGATCTCTTTGTGGAAGGCATCAAATTATTCAATGAAATTGAGCCATCAAGCCTTTTGCAACATCTCCTTCAGTTGTGGGTATCCCTCCATATATTTTGCTCCTACTAGCTCTGTCCTGACAATGAGTCCCATGGCTTCTATTTCACAAAATTTCGTGACCTTCAGAATTACTTTCTTGGTCTATGAAATGGATTGACTGCGGGTATAGTGAAAAAGAACTACGAGTTTGTGTGGAATAAGTAGACGGTGAGGGTTTGGAGAGACGTGGATATGTTGGTCACATTGTAGTCTTGACCGTTAATAGATGGAGTTATTAGGGACCGTTTAGGTACAAAGTATGCAGAGTGTAGCGGAGATGTGGTATGATGAAATTATTATGAACCGTTTGGTACCGAGCATGGAAGATGTGGCAGAGATGTGGTATGATGAAGTGGCAGTCAAATCAAATTATGACTCGATAAGGAGACATACGATTATTCATATTATACATGCCTTATGTTTTTAACTTGTTGTTTGAAATAAATTTTGCATTTTACCTTTAGAACTTAACCTTTTGTTTGATAACTCTTTTGGTGTTGATCCATAGGTACTTTTTAGCGTGTTTGTTCTCCAAAACTTGATTCTTCAATTTCCTGCATTCATGATTTATTTGTGAGCTGTACGATTGTGCCAGAGCTAATAAGTAAGTTGTAGCTACAGAATTAGATTAGCTGCAGAATGGAATCAGCTGCAGAATGGAATCAGCTGCAGAATGTGGAAAGAAGGAAAAGTGAAGTATGGCTTATGGAATATGAGTGTAAAAATGAAATGGAAATGGGTTATGATAATGAGATGGAACAAGATGTAAGATAAAATGGGAAATAGGGTCAAATGGAGTAAAACTATAAAAGTAAAATGTAAATGAAATATGACAGTGAGATGAAATGGAATTGTAAAATAAAATGAAAACAGAATGAGATGGAATGAGACTATGAATTTGCAGACTCTAAACTGCAAATGAATGTAGCTTTTTGTCACTACTTATTACAGAAAGGAAATGAAAAATATAGGATGTCAGAAATCTCTGAGTTTCACCATGTATTTTCTGTATAAGTATGCCAATAAATGATTGGTTTTCAAACTCATACAATTTAATTTGTTTTAATTTTCATTATTTTTTTAGGAAAAATAAAGGCTAAGTTAGTGGAGAAGAAGAATTCTTCTTCACTAGCTTCATCTAAGAGTTATTCTGAAAAATATTAATGAACTCGTCTCTTGAAATTGGTTTATGATATATCTTCAACGGATGACTGTTCACAAGGAGACGTATTTTTCTTCCATCTATTGTCCTTATCCTTAATGCTTCATTATTAAAGACTTATTCAATCTCATATGGCCCAAGCCAATGAGTCTGAAACTTCCCTTGAAAATATTTGAATTTTGAATCGAATAAAAGTGCCCAATCTCTTGCTTGAAACTTCTTCTCCTTGATATATTTATCATGCCATTTAGCCCTTTGTTGTTGGACTATACTGGTTCTTTGAACTGCATCTTTCCTGATTTCATCAAGATCATTGAGTTGCTCCAATCTATGTTTCTGTGCCTCTGATAAATCCAGCCCCAATTGGACTGCCATCTTAAAAGTTTTGATTTGAAACTCTATAGGGAACATGACTTCTTTCCCATAAACAAGTTCATAGGGCGTGTGTCCTATTGTGTTCCTCCATGTAGTTCTAAAAGCCCATAAGGCTTTAGGAAGCCTTTCTGCCTAATCTCTTCTATGTATATGCATAGTCTTAGTGAGAATTCCTTTAATCACCTTATTTGTAGATTCAACTTGACCATTTGCTTGTGGATGATAGGGGGTATATTTCCTATGTTTGATCTTGTATTCTTCCACAATACTTTTCACCATTTTAGATGTAAATTGAGATCTCTGATCTGTCGCAATTTCCCTTGGAACACCAAAACGAGTGAAGATGTCCTCAAAAAAAAAATTAACTATATATTTTTCATTAGCAAAAGGTAATGCTTTAGCCTCTACCCATTTAGTGACATAATCATTGCATACCAATATATACTTCTTTTGCTTAGATGGGGAATTAATTGGTCCAACAAAATCCAAGGCCCATTTTGCAAAAGGTTCAATGAGTACCTGAATTTGTACTGCCATTTCATTTGAAGAAGGAGGTTTTCCTACCCTTTGGTAGCTGTCACACCTCTTAACATATTCTTTGTCATATTTGAAGTTGGATGGCCAATAATATCCTAAAGAAAGGATTTTATAGGTTGTCCTCTTGTCAGCAAAGTGTCCACGACACGGTTCATCATGAAATGCCTTAAGAATCTCAAGCATTTCATATTCCCTAACACATCTTCTGATCATGAGAGCTGGACCTGTTTTATACAATTCATTAGTGATCCATGAGTATCTTGCACTTATTTGAATGCTTTTTCTTTTCTCTCTTGGAAACAAATGTGAAGGCAATTTCCCTGTGACTAAGTAATTGGCAATATCTACAAACCAAGGGATATGAGTAGTCACTGCAAAAAGATATTCATCAGGAAACTTATCTTCAACCAAAGTGTCATCTTTGACATTTTGAATTCTGGACAAGAAATCAACAACTTTGTTTTGTTTTCCAGGTCTATCTAGCACAGTAATATTGAATTCTTGCAAGAGTAATAGCCATCTTGTAACTCTGCCATTAGTAATAGGTTTATTCATTAACTATTTAACTGCAGAGTGATCTGTATGAACAAAGGTTTCATAGCCTGTTATATAATGTCTAAACTTGTTAATGGCATGAATAATAACTATTTTTTTTTTTTTCAGTTATAGTATAATTTAACTCAGTGGGAGTCAAATTCTTAGTTGTATAGTAGATGGCATAGGGAATCAAATCTTTTTGTCCTAATACAACTGCCAGAGCTGTATCTAAAGCATCTGTTGAAATGTGAAAAGGTAGTTTACAATTTGGACCTCTCAAGATGGGTGCTTCAGAAATTATTGCTTTTAAAGTCTCAAATGCTAACTAGCAATCAGGATTCCAATTGAATTCACAATCCTTGGTGAGTAATTTGAAGAGTGGGGATGCTAATTTAGTGAAATTTTTTATAAATCGTCTATACTATCCTATAAATCCTAGAAAACTTCTAACATCCTTTTGCAATTTGGAATTGATAATTTAGAGATGACTTCAACTTTAGATTTATCAACTATAATTCCATCTCTTGAAATGTGATGCCCTAAAATAATCCCTTCTATAAACATCTTAAAACATTTTTCATGGCTTAGTGAAATGTTTGCTTCCTTACATCTTTTAAGAACTTTTTTCCAAAATTTCCAAAGCTTCTTCAAATGTATTCCCATAGACCGTAAAGTCATCCATATATACCTCTACACAATCATGTATTAGATCGGAAAAAATTCCTAGTACTACTCTTTGGAATGTTGCAGGTGCATTACATAATACAAAAGGATGTACTTGGTAGGCATAGGTTCCCCATGGAAAAGTAAATGTGGTTTTATCTTGATCTTCAGGTGCCACTTGAATCTGATTATAACCACTAAAACCATCCAAGAATGAGAAATATTCTTACCTACTAATGTATCTAACACTTGATCTATAAAGGGCAAAGGAAAATGATCTTTAAGGGTAGATTTATTCAATTCTCAATAATCAATGCACACCCTCCATTTACCATTCTTTTTAGGCACAATCACTAAAGGGGAAATCCATTAGCTGTCTAAAATTCGGTAAATGAAGTTTACATTCAGCACTTTTTGCAGCTCTTCATTCACAATTTCCCTAAGATTTGGATTCATCCCTCTTTGAGATTGCCTGATAGGTTTACAATTTTCCTCAATGTAGATGTGATGTATACAAGTCTTATGATTGATTCCTTTCATGTCAGTATATTCCCATGCATATGCAGCAGAATGTTGTTGTAATGTTTTGGTTAGCTTTTCTTGTTGTAATTTCTCCAAGTTATTGTTATGTTCAATGTTCTCCCTCGAAAGATTTCAATTGTAGAGCTACCAAATTCTTCCATAGAATAAAGAGACATCTACCTAGATGAAAAATATTCAATATTGGATTTTTCTTGGAATTGATCATGTTCATATTCTAGAGATGGTTCAAAATTTTCCATTATATTCAAGATTTGAATATCTTCACTAATATCTGAAATAGTAAAGAGAGGCTGAATGCCATTTTCATCATCAACCCATTCTTTGTCATATATTTCTGCGATTTTTCTTGCTGGAGGATATAGGGTGAATTTATTTGTTGAATTCCCATCAAAAGTATACACGTCACTAGATTTACAGCTAATGAAAGCATCAGCTGTGGCCAGCCAAGGTCTTCCTAATATAAGCAGATGTCCTCCTAGATTTTTCTTGGGGTTAAGATCATAAAATCAACAGGGTATTCCCAAGAATCTAAGGACACTAAAATATCCTCTAACACACCATCTTGTTTGATTACAGATCTTTCTGCTAATTGAAGTAATGTAGGTGTGTAAAGAAGATTAGGAAGCTTGAGTTGTTCCATGGTTTGTTTGTTCATGATGTTTATAGCTGCTCCTAATAAATTAGTGTATTTGGAATTTCAACTCCATTGGTATAAGTTTTCACAATTGGACTTCCTGGATATACATACTTTTGTATGGCAATTTTTCCCATCATTATGTCTGCTATTTTTCCTACCAGGTGAATTCTTTTTATTTCTTTTTCTTTTCTTCCTGGTTTCTTTATGCTCAACTCCTTTATTGTTCTAGCTAGGATTGGAATCTCCTTAATGGCTTCTAAAAAAGGGATTTTGATATAGACATTTTTAAATTCATCTGGAAAATCATAATTAGGCAACATAATCTGCTTTTCTACTCCTCTATAAACTTGTAATCTTTCAGGAAAAGGAGGTGCAGAGTTGATACTGGTTGCTCAATCATATGAGTTGAGTTCACTGGTTATTTTTGTTTTTCTTTTTTAGTATTTTGGTTTTGGAAAGATGTTCCTTCAAAACTTTTATTGGATTGTAGAGAATCTTCCTTAGAATTGTATTGTTCCTGAATAACTACAAAAGGCCTTTCCTTTTCTAATATCTTACCAAATCTTAGTTGAACATTATTGAGATCTAGAGGAGTGGTCATATAAGTTGGAAATTGTTATCCTTCCACCATGTAAGTATTCTGAGGATTTTTATTGTTGGGGTTTGGTAATGGTTGGGTAGGTAGTTGATTTGGTCTCTGTTGAAATTAGCAAGAGTTGAATATTTTGGTTTTGTTGTGGAAATGGTAGTGAAAGTTGAGGGTTCTATTTTGAAGTTGTGGCTACTGATTTTGTTGTGGAATATGTGGGGGAGGATAATTTTGATATGATGGAGGATATTGATAATATTGAGAAAATCTTCCATAAGGATTCTGTATTTCTCGAGCCCAAGGTTGATATTGAGATTGAGTTTGAGGTTGAGGCCAAGGTTGCTGCCAAGAATTCCAATTTGGTGGGGGCTAAAGATACATTTGATTATTAAATCCCTGATTTTGTGGCCCCTGCCAAGGTCTTCTAGAGACAAAGCAAAGAGATTCTACTGAATTTGGAATTGTTTCTTCTTGAAAAACAACCTTAAGACCCGGAATTGAAGGACAACCCTTGGTCTCATGGTTTTCTAAACAAATCACACAAGTCTCTATGATTTTTGCATCCAAAGGTCACTCTCTTAAAGCATGTTTTTTTTCTGCATTTGGGACAGAAAATAGCTAAAGCATCAGACTCAATTTTCTTCTTGTTTTGCAACATAAGGGTGTCTATTTTCTCACTAAGGGTCCCTAGAATATCTGTTTTGAATTCATCAAGCATATTCCCAATTTATGCCCTACTCACTGATCCAGTTGCAGATTTATTTACTATAACAAGAGAAGGCTCTCTTGGACCTTTCCCAATTTTTGATTTCCCTCTTGATAGATGAACACATAATTCTCCTATGTCACTTAATGGAAGTTGAGAGATATCTCCTTCCCCATCATGTCAAGGACATCTATCCACTCATCTCTAATGGCTTTTAATAGAAGAGCTTTTAAGGTATCTTCATCTAAATTATCCATCTTTGCTCTTTTCAAGTTATAATTGAATCTCTCAATTAAGGCCTCTAAATTTTCATCCTCTCCTTGCATAATTTTGAACAACTCATCCTTGTGATTGGTAGGGATGAAATAATCCAAATACTTGTCCAAAAACACTTTCTTCATGTCATTCCATGTTCTAATGGACTGAGTGACCAACCCCATGAACCACTTCAAAGCATCTCCTTTCAATGTTGAAGGAAACAACTTAAGTTTTTGAGAGTCTTCTAAGTAATCATAGGTTTTGCACAAGACTTCAAACTCAAATAAAAATGTTTCAGGATCCTCACTTTTTAACCCATGGAAATTTGGGAGGACAGAAGGTGAGGTATTTTTCATTGTGGCATTTTTTTCTTCATCAACTATAGTAAATCCAAAAGAATTATCTATTTCCATATTTCCTCTGCCTCCTCCATCATTTCCTCTACCTCTTCCTCTACCCCCTCCTCCAAACAGTGTGAAGTCTCCATCCTCTCCTTCTTCTGCCATTATAGTTTTTTCAAAGTCAGTATAAGGTTCAACCTGCAAGGTTACCTTATCTTCCTCTGGTTCCTCTATTAATGGTATGTGGGAGAGAGGTATGTGGGAGAGAGGTTCTACTTCTTCTTCCTCACTAGGTATTCTTAATTCTTCAACTAAAATGTGCTCCCCTGTGGAGGTGAAAAAGGCCACTCCTTCTGTTGGAGACCCAAGATTTTTCCCCTCTAGGACTGCCTCAGTAGATGAAGTAGAGATCATTTTGATTGGATATCTGACCTTAGAACTTCAGGAGTTGTATGGCTAGGAGTATGAGCTTGAGATGAAGGTGTATCTCTTCTTATTCTTGGTGGAGTAGGTGGTGTTGTAGGAATTTAATTCCCGCCTCTAGATATAAATCTACCCCTAGAGTCTCTTTCTCTATGCATATCATTTTTTTTTTTTTTTAATGTAAGAGATAAGGTTACCTAATTACGCTTCCCCGGCAATGACACCAAAATGTTTAGTCAATTTAGTGTCCTAAATTGTGTTCATAAATTATTAATCGATATTTGTAAGTTGATGAAGTGTAGTGCACTATATGTGCTTAGTTAACCCTTCCTACTTTGTTGTTTTGTATTTTGTATTGTTTTGGGGGTTTTTGTTCTTTGATTCCTAATGATGTACAATATGCACTATGAGAAACTGAATCTAAACTTCCTAAAGGTGAACCAAGAGCTAAAACTAGTCAAAATCTAATTTAAAAGAAGGAAAAATAGAGCATCTGTCCTATCTTGTCATTAATCCAAAGTCATGAATCTAATTCTTATAATTAAAAGGTGAAGTTGTAATGCATGTTGAAATAAATACAGAGAATGAAATCAACTGAAGTACTTCTAGTTACTTTAACCTTCAAGTTTAAAAGATAACCTTCTTGAGATGGAATACAAGCCAATTTTTGTACTTTATGATCGAGAGAATTAAATGAAAACATGCAGAAGGTAACTGATTGATTTCAACCATTGTGTGAAGTGAATGTTTAACCATTTAGTTTAGGATGGGTATCAACTTGAAATGGTGATAAAAAATAATCATTAACACAGTGTATTGACAATCTGAAATGGAAAATAAATAACAAAAACAATGAGTAAACTAGTCAACAATGCATTCTCATTAATTCAACCTTACTCTATTTAGAAACAAAATCATTTCCTTTCATGAAATGTGTTGGAGAAACAAGACTGTACAATTGAGTTTTAACATTATGCTATTGATCAAAACTAAAAGAAATCAAACTAAAATAAATCAACCTAAGTTAGAAATACTACTAAAAGCAAATGGTGAAATTAAAACTAAACAAAAAATGAATGGAAAGAAAACCTCATTCAGTGCAGAGGCCCTCTACAACTGACTGGGTTGAGCTGATAACTACTTGAAAATTCTCTTTCAAATGATCATTGGTCAACACATGAATTTATATTATAGATAGGAATAAAGTCCAAAAATACAGAGCTAAAATTATAAACTTAATACATCAAAATCTTTGAACCCCTCTCGGTTCTGTACAACTAGTATTTAAAAGGAAATAATCATAACTATCTTTGAGGAAAACTAGCTACAAGTGGCATATACATATCACAACAGGACTGCGTAAATGTCTGATCAGCTACAGGTGACTTGAATTTGAGCGAGATGCTTGCACAAACCATTAACATAGGTCGTTGATCTGAGTTAATGACGCAATAGAACTATTGGATTTATTAATTAACCATGAAAGAGTAGACAAAGAGTCCTATTGCTTCTGGGTATCATATGTTTGACTCCACCTTTGTCTATGGTCTTGAGCTTGCTTTCTTATTGATTTGGGCTGAGTGACTAGGATAGATCCATGTGGAGACGATTCTAGAGATGCCCATGTGGCCAGTTTCTTCATTTGACACCTGGAACCTACCATACCATGGAAGTAGCTACGGAATACAAAGTTAGTTGCAAAATAGGCTTCGATTTGTAGCTAATTTTCAAAAATTTATTCAAATAGAAAAAACATAAAAATATAACATGTCAATCATTTAATGCCCTCCTTAAGACAAAATCTATCATTTATCATTAATGGGGATCTGTAATCTTATGGAAAAGCAAGGAAATGAAGTGAGAAAAGTTGTCAAGGAGAGGGTAATTATGAGGTTCAACATGGACCTAGGAGGAGGGTGTGTTACATTTCTGAACCCAAAAATCACAGAGATGAAGTAAAGGAGTGCCATGTTAAATAGCAACTTATTACCTTTAATAGTTTAAGTACCTTGCTTCCCAATTTCCACAACCATTTCCGGTTAATACCTCTTTACTTTGACAAGCTTGAGGATAACATATGATTGATTTATAAGTTCATCCTTCAGATGAATCCTTCTAAGTATATTTAACAAACCATGAGAAGGCGTGGTTCATTCTTTTCATGCTTAATGAGTCCATTGTTGTTTAATAATTTTATGAGTCCAACGAAGGTATAACTTGACTTATTTTTCACGTTTAGAGATCTTCAAAAAGAGGCGAAAAAGAAAACTACAAAGATTCATTTTTGTAAATTTAGTCTCTTGAGTCTGAAAAGAAAGAAAACAATACCCAGAAGAAACTTTTATTCATGTTCGAATAAATTATTCATTTTTGTAAATAGTCTATCCCAGTCTGGAAAAGAGTTAAACTTATACTGGGCAGAAATATTTTCATTTTATTTGACGAGTTCAAAAAGACAAGTGCTCGGTAGTCTTTTCATGTTTTGGGAGCTTGAAAATAGGTGAAAGAGGACTCCTCCTGAAGGAATGAGTGGTATAAACGGTATAAATTGGTTCTGTCATGATGGAACTACCCAAAAAACATAGAGTTCAAGAGGCAGGATAATAAGACCACTCACCACATTGGTTCCCCATGCAAGCATAAAAAACCAAGTGAAAGCATATGATTGGTCTAGTAGATGGTTACAATGGAAAGAGAAAACCAAGGCTCGTCTGGAAAAAAAACAGGCTAATGAAAATTGAAATCACATGGGATAAAATGCCAACGGTTTAATTTTTACACATGCTTGAAACATGGGAAACTATGCTTGAATTTGGTTTAATTTTTACACAAGTTTGAAATAAGGAAAAACTATGCTTGAGAGTAGTTTCATTTTTACAAAATCTTGAAACAAAGGGAAACTATGCTTGAGAGTGATTTCATTTTCACACAACCTTGAAACAGAGAAAATTTATGCTTGAAAGAGGTTTCATTTTTACAAAAATTGAAACAAGGGAGAAATGACTCAATTCTAGGCATAAACCCTAAGATTCATTTCATTCACCTAAGTAGTCTATTGGTTACTAATAGGTGGATGGATGGAAGGTTTATTTATGAGATCAAATGAAAGACTCAACTTGAAGGGAGATATGTTTCATTTTTTAACTAGTTTGACACAGGAAAAGAACTATGCTCGTGACATCTTGTTTCATTTTTTAATAATATTGACATAAGAAAAGAAACTTTTCTCCAAGAACTTGTTTCATTTTTTAACGATCTTGACACAATAAAAAGAACTCTACTTCGGCCCTTAGGTAGCTCAGTAACCTTATGAGGGAAGGTTAATTTTTGGTGAGGTATATCTAGGATAGGACAGGATGGGTTGGGCTACTCACATTTTCATGCCACCTTGATACAAAATGTTTTGATAATTACGATAACCCATACAAGGTTTTCCATTCCTAGGAAATCCTTGATATTGTTGGAAATTTTGACTTTGAAAGTATTGGCCAGATAAGGATGTTGCATGGTTGTTGTTTGACCAACAAGAGCATAGGGTATTCCTTGTAACGATTTCTCTAGTGGAATTTTCACCACTCCTAGAGCAGGTTGACTAATTTGTGCATGTGTCATGCTATAAATGGGTTGACATACTTGTACTTATTCAATAGTCTTACCAAGTGAGTCATCACTTGAAGGGGGTTTCGTGAAAACAGGGGAAATGTCCCCTTGTTCGACAGGATCTGAAGAAACAAGAAGAACATTAGTGGTATGAACCTCACTCTCTACGGGAAAAGTACAATCAAAAGAAGGTGGAATCAAGTCAACCATTTTCTCAACCAAGGGTTGGTTTGGAATGGACTAATGGGATTCATGTTCAGAGAGAGTGGGACTGATTGGATTCATATCAATCACTTCATCAACTAGTGGAGGACTGGGAGAAAACTTCCGGTAACCAACCAAAAGTCGAGGCTAAGAATCTATAAGGTTCTCCAACACTTTGGATGGTTCATCGAAATAAGGAAAAAGGTGAATAATATGATTCGCTTTGCATAACCTACAAGGAAACTTGAATTTACCCTTTTTCCCATGGACCTTACTATCACTAGTTGATGTTTTATCACTGACATGATCTCCAAAAGATGATGACAAGGGTTGATGTGAGCTTGTGGATGACACTTCTAATACTTGGGGAATACTAGCACAATCTCTAAGAAGTTGATCACCCTTAAAAAGCATGTAAGGGAATTTAACTTTATGGGGCTTGATGGAAAGTTTCTCGACATTAGTTTCGTTCGTATCAATGGATGCTTGGTTTGCCCCCTGATTATTTTGCTTCTTCTTCATCGTCCTCTTCTTCTTCATAGCTTCCTGGTTACTAGAATCAAGACTTTCACCAGGAAAGAAGGAAGAAGGGGATTAAGAAACAATAGTTGAAGGAAAAGGGTCAACTTTAGGATGAACTTGAGGTTGATTTTGTTCAAGTGGAGGAATACTTGGTTGAGGATTAATTTAGACATTTGGAGTGAAGGAGGTTGAAAAAAACCATATCGGTAGACCTACGGTAAAGCCGAGAAGGGACAATTTATCCATATAAGGAGCCCCAATATTCCAAAAGAAGGAAAAAGACTAAGATTCTTGTAGATTGGTTTCCTTGATTAATAAACTCAGGAACTATTTCCATTGGTCTCAAACTAAGATCTACCAAGGATTTTTTCCATGGTAAGGATTTTGTTCCACAATTAATTAATTTATTTTATAAATTAAAGACATAAAAAAAAGGGTAACTAGGCATATAAGGATTACCAAGACACTATGATGTGCAATATAACATTTCGAGTACGTGCAAGCAATCTCCCTGAATGTTGTGTTTAGTGCATCACAATAAATAAGGCAAATGACTCATTTAACTATGGTAGGATAACAACCTATAGGGGACATCCAAAATATACCTGGAGGTATGGGGAAGCGTAGTCTGTATTAGTGTTGTTAATGTGTCATGTAGTATAGGAAGTATTTTGATATACTTTTCATATGTGGAGTGCCATATAATATACCCAAGGGTATGTGGAGAACGATGTGATATACTTACGTACATGGAATACTAACAACCCCTAGAATCTAATACAAACAAATAACGACATCTCCTATGTTTAAAGATGTTGGAACATGTCTCTAACCTAGACCTCTATGTGTTTCATTAATGTACCAAATTCTCCTTAGGTTAATTGGATAAATTTTAGATTTGATATTCAATTAAGTTTCAATTTCAATGTTCACATTACGACTTCACCTGAATTCCCTATTATGTAGCTAGGATGATAACAAGAAATCTTGTATTTTTCAATGAATTTCTATCTATGAGAAGGAATATAAAAATAATGATGCAGTAATCAAAGATGCAACAAACAAGAATTTCCTAATGAGATCTTTCAATGTACTATTCCAATTCAATTCAAAGCCCTAAAATATGCCAAACTATGCAATGTAATCTATGCACAAGTCCCCTGAAAAGTATGCAAATGTAATTTATGTACAATTTCCTTTCCTATTGTGAAAATTATAATTCTAACTATGAAAATGTAACCTATGTAAGAGAATTATTTGAAACAAACACAAGATAATTCCAAATCAATGAAAGAACAATATAACAAGACTACTTATGAAAAGCAATATCTTCCTTCACTAATGCAACCAAAGAACCAATTAAGTGTAAGTAAAGGATACTCCCAATGAAATCAAATATAATACAAGATTTAATGAATATAAGTCTCAAACTAAAACTAGATGATAAATCCAAAGATCAAAAGAGATGATACTCAAAGGAGATTAACACTCATACAGAATTTGCAAAAATGAAACCAAAAAACACTCAAAAATTGTTAAGAAACTGATTTTTTCTTTTCTTTTCCTTTCAATTGAAAATGCAATGAAAATGAAAATGAAGCTAGATCATTGATAAAAATATCTCACACAGACTAGAACTGTAATATGAAAATTATTTTGATCAAATCAATAACCAAGCTCAAGTGTTCACAAACCCTAATGATGAGAAGAAAGAAAAATGAAACAAACACTCATCAAGAGAAAAATATATATATATGTTAACACACTGATATCTTTATAGAGACACAAATAAGTTCATAGACACAAGAAAACCTTTTGGATCAAATCAGAGCTCAGAGTAAGGCATAGAAATGATTTTTTTTTTTCATTCTATAGGACCATTGCATGTGTAGAGTGGGCACCAGTGCGAACCATCACGCTTACAAAGAGGAAATTTTGTGTTCGGTCACTCTGTCTCAAAACAGAGAGCATGGGACTAATTTTTTCCAAATACGACACAAAAAACCCTACCAAGCTCAGAATTATGTTCTCTTAAGGTGAATTATTGTTTGAACAAGTCAATTCAGGTCGCTTTGAAAGTTTAAAAATTACTAAGCCAAGGAAAGAACTAAAGGGAATCTCGTTCCTCAGTATGGTCACCAATTTATCATACGGAAAATTTCACTTATGTGGAAAAAAATGAACTCCCTTGATATAGTTGTATGATCTAGAACAACAGAGGTGAAAAGGGTCTATGTTTTCCTTAGAGAGATTAGAATACAGAAAAGAGGCCTACCTAGGATCTGTAGTGAGTCATCCTCTTCTCTTCGCTTGTAAGATCCAACTCTAGCTCCACATGCTATAAATGGAACCTACAAAAAATGACTAAAACAAGAAATAGAACAACAATATTTGCATAGCATAAAATTATGTCTCTAATAAATGAGTCATAATGGCATTGAAATACATAAGCATCAACATGACACAAGTATAGGAAAATAGAGTTTTTTTTGTATTAATAAATAGGAGAGAGTTACAACTATTTATAGATGTTGACTTTGTATATGTCTCCCAAATTATCTTTTCCTTCCTTGCCACAAAGAAAAATTCCAAACTCAACCCTAATGAATAAATTGATCATGATTCCTTAAGCTCAAGGCAAAAACATGAGGGCACTAGTAATCTCTGAAAGTTAATTCAAACTATATGGGAAGCAGTAAATTTATAGGGTGAAAGTGGTAGTTTAGGGTTTACCAATCTAGGCTTGAGATCCACATATGAGGGAGGATAAGTTATCGGGATAAGAGATAAGACCATTATACTAGGATCAAATAGGAATTCGAGATCTTAATCCATGGTAAATAGTTAAAGCCACTTTAGAAGATTTTGGAAGGAGAAGATTAGAACATATTTTTTATTTTTCCTAAAATTCTAGATTCACCGCACCTACAGAGTAGAGAAGTCTGTGCTGATTAGTGTAAATTCTCAATTGTGAAACTTTCAACCATCGTAGGTGAATAGGCATGCAGAGTGCGTTGGGGCTAAAAACATGGGTTTTGTGCTGATTGACCTAGAAACTCAATTTTTTTGGACAGATGATGCTTAGGGATTTGCAAAGGGATAATGACAGAATGTTCAAGGATGTTGATTGATCTATGGATGTGGCAAAATAATCGGTTACAATCATCTTGGTCAATCTCTTTTACTCATGGTGAAACCCTAAAGATACACTAAATCCATTTAAGTAATTCTCATCCCAAATCTAAAGGCCTCGTTCTAGGCCATGATGCTGGATTTGCTCACATAGCCTATCTGGAGAGTAATCTTAAGCTTGATGCTTAAAGGCGACCACTCAACTATATGGTTGAGTAATTTTGGGCCTCTAGGACCATTCTTCCTAATTTTTATCAATGTGCTTGACCCACGAAGAATGATTGTCCTAAGGAAAATGTTGAATGAGATAGTTATATTGATGTGTTAATTCACTACCTATGTAAAGCATCTTGCATCAATATCATGCTCAACAAGTCCTCACGTGGAGCAATTCACCAATTATCCAAGTCATCATGTGGAACTTGGTCAACACATGTGACCTATGGTGAAACCCTAAGCTATTACCATTCCTACATGTTAATTGAATGTTAACTCTCTTTCCCAAGGCTAAAGTCACTCACTTGCCCCTTTGGGAAGAAGTCCAAGCCTTGATTCTCTGGACTTCTCCCTAGCCACATTACATGACCCCTAGTCAATACTTTGACCTGTTTATATTCTAACCAAAGGAAAATGTCTGCCCTTGATGGAACAACATCAAAACTCCCTCTAACTAGCTGGTCCTTAAAGTAACAAACTTCTCAAGCTTGTCCCTAAAGTGTACAAACATATAAAGCTTGTCTCTAAATTGTACAAACTTCTCTAGCTTGTCCTTGAAGTCTACAAACTTTTCCCTAAGACAAAGGATTTCTAAGAATGTCAGCAACCTCCTTGACTAGAGCTTCCTTGTTCCCTTTTGTAACATGTCTTGGTACTTGATATTAATTTTCTTCAACATGTCATCATGGTTGTCTCTTGTACCTAATTAAACAATCATGCAAGTAGGTACTAAAGCCACACTACTTCACAACTCACCAAAGTAGCTACAATATACTTAGCCTCTACAGTCCTGAGTGCAATAGACTTGCTTCATGCCCAAGCATAATGCAAACTAAATCATCATCACGATGTGCTCTTCCTATCTTCACACTCTTTTCCGAATCTGAATTTGTATAACCCTGCAATTGGTTCCTTCACAATAACTATCGCCACAACTTCTTAACACTAAGGAAAATCCTTCTATAGTAATATGGCTACTCCCTCTATCACTTAGGCTCTTCATATTAGTTATCATGGAAGTGGCCATGGACTAGTTGTCCATCATCCCAAGTCTCTGAAGGATCGTGATAATATGCTTACCTGACTTCTGCCACACTTCTAGTTCTAAGAAGTAATGTATTCAACCAAGATCGTTCATATCAAACTCATATGTCAACTCCTTCTGACACTAAATTAGGGCTTGACAGTTCCCTCTATCATGGAAGCAAATCCTCTTGCCATTGTTGCTTCGTATGTCATTTAAGTCCTTCTTCTCCCATAAAAAACAAGTCATGTAATAAAAAGATCAACCAAGACTCATTAGATATTCATCAATCCAATAATACCAAGCCCAATGTGTTTTCTTGTGATAATATAAAGCTCCCTTTAGTCTGCAATCATGATACTTCTTCTCATGTACCTCAAAGAATTGAGGTAGATTTATGTACACTTCTTCTTCCTCAATTACTCCATTGGGAAAAGTGATCTCTGCATCTACTTTGTGTAATTTTCAGAGCAATAGAAATGATAATAGTTCTAACAAAAGTCTACTTGATAACTAAAGCATCTTGTCATAGTATTCTCCCTTTTTCTAGGAGAATCCTTGAATCTTTCTTTGTAATTCTCTATGTTGACATCTACCATATACTTGTAGATCCACTTGGAATTCACCACTGACTTTCTTCAAATCTTGACATGGTCTTCATTATGGCATCCTTTAAACTAGTTGACCTACTTGCTCCCTTTAAGCTAGGAACTCTTTTGGTCATCCTACATGGTTCTAGATGTCAATACAAATTATCCCCGTTGAGCACAAATCACTCTAGAAGAATAATCTTGTCTCAATCTTTGCTTCGTTCTTCACAATGATTTCATCTACTACCAAATCCTTTGAAACCTTTAAAATGTAGCTGCAACCCTCATTAAGATGTCATGGAATAAATGATTATAAACTAGCAGAAGGAAATAAATACAAGAAGATAACTAATAATAAAACAATAATAATCAAGGAAGAGAGATGTAAAGTACTTATATTTTGATGATTGTACAGAATTTTAAACTCCCTCTTGATCATTGTCTTCTTCCATGAACGAAATACGTTTGCAATTTCATCATCCTCATAATCAACATGTTGTTTTCCTTTTCTTTCTTGCATGAGCTAGGATTTATTATTTCAGCAGAAACATTGATTTAGGTATAAATCTAGAGTTTTATCCACAATATCTAGGGTTTTCTTATCAAAGAATTATATATTTCTAGGGTTTATAAATCAGTTCTTCCAATAAGGAATCATAGCACAATTTTTATGACTTCCCCTGTTTTATGTGAGAGGCCCCTCCAGCTCCCTCTTTCTCGTAGCCTACTTGCAGAAATCAAAGATCTATTTTCAATTTTATCAACGTAGTAAAGCACGTCTTTATAATTAGTTGCTAATGATTTTGTAGTGTCATTCTTATATTTCTTCTAATGTGGATTTTCATCATCACCATTTCCTTTCCTCTTCTTATCGCCCTTCCCTTCAGTGCATTTATTTTTATAATGATCCAATTTGTGGAAATGAAAACATTAAATATCCTTATTTTGAGGGGTTGGTCTTCTACCTGCATTCCTTTGATTTTTTCTAAAATTTCTCCTTCCTCTACGATTTTAAGAGTGGGTTGTAAACGCTTGAGAGTGATCATCTTGAGGTCTTGGAGTCTTCCCCTTTGAGAAAAGTCTAGATTCTTCTTGGGTACATGAGGTTCATAGATCCTCAAAACTTGGAATATTCTCAATCACAAATACTAGATGCAAACGAGTCCCATGAGTTAGGAAAACCATTAACTGTTATAGTCGCAAGTTCTTTATTAGAAAGAATTTCATTAATTTCTTCAATTTGATCTCTTAGATGAGATATCCCCATAAAATATGAGGCCACAATATTATCTCTTGTCATTTTAACATCACGAAGCTCATTCTTCAAATACATTACTTAACCAATGTTGTTGATGGCATATAATCCAACCAGGGCATCATACACCTTCTTTGAAGTGTCAATATTTGAGACATATGGAATCAAATGATCTTTAATATAATCCACAATAATACTCATGGTTGTGATGGAATCCTTTATGGAATTTTTTTTCCCTTCATTATCTGAAGGTTTAGTAATATTGCCCTTCACAATATCCAAAACATCATTGTTTGCAAGAATGAGGTCAATCCTTGTTTTCCAAGCCCTGGAATTTTTATATCCTTCCAACTTGTTCTCTAACTTCATAAAGGAACCCATGGTTATAGATAAACAATCAAATTGTAGATGTAGGTCTCTTCAAAAGTGATCTGAATTCCCTTTTCTTCACCAAAGCTCTCACACTATGTTGATTTTTCAAGTGCAATAGATACAAGCACTAATTTGTGAAAACTAATAATTAGTTCTAATGATATATATATATTATTTTAGCACTTTTATTTTATCATTAACCAGTTACACTTTAGAAATTCAACCATAAGAGTCATAGGAAAGTATAGATAATAATGCACAAAGACAATGCAAGATTTACCATAGCAAAACCCAACAACCTTTTCCTTAGTTAAATTCTTTAGTTCAACAATATATACATCTATTTCTTCTAATCAAATACAAAGTCAAAATGGCCAGCAATACAACCCTAGTCAAAGTTCCCACAATAGTCGACTCTAGTAAGTCATGTGAACTTCCTATTAGTCATGCACACATTTTGTTACTCATGCACACTTCTTGTGACTAATGTGTAGTTCTTGTGACTCACGCACACTTCTTGTTCCCTCTCTCCTTCACATAGATAAACAAAAGAATAGATGAGTAATCTGAATTACGTGTCAAGAGAAGGAGGTCGAGTGCCTTATTTATAATCTTTTGGGAGGTTGAATGGGTGTCACTTCAACTGGGGTTGATTTGACTTGATGGAGGGCCAACTTGGTTATCTTGGAGCCAAAAAATTGGAAATTTTCTCTTTTGAAACAAGCATGAAGAACATGTGTTATTATTTATAATTATATATATTTTAAGGGAAAAAATATTAATTATGAAGGCAGACCATAGGAATAGAATTCAACAAAATATACTTGTAATTTGGATTTGTTAGGCCAATTTTCATATGCAACGTTATATTTGTTTTTGTACCTCTTGGATTTGAACCAAAACTGTTGCTTAATGGAAGCAATTCCATAATTTATGTGTTACTGAATGCATCAAATTGTTTGTTAAAGTCTTATACCTCACAATTGCTACGAGCCAAATCAACCCTCTACTAGTTAGGTCAGATATTGGATCGTCGACAGTCTATCGTATGAAAAAAAAATCAAATTTTCTTTTCACAGAGAGAAATGAATAAATCACCAAGTCATTAACAAATTCAGAGTAGTGGGTGAATTCCTAGATGATAACCAATATTATTTCATCACACATCTACTTGGAAGTATCAACATGTCAATTGTAAGCATGATAGCATATGCTGACCTTGAATATTGCTGACATATTAGAGTTAGGAGAATTTATTAGTGAGACTAGGACAAATGGCATTAAAATTGAAATAAGACATCAAGTATTTACAAATTAATTTTTTAATTCAAATGAAAATGTATTATCTATTTCTAAAGTTTAACATTAAAATTTACATAAATCAAAGCTAAACTATTAGCAATCAAATCACAAATGGATTAATAGAATCCTACCAATAACAATACATATACAACTATTCACAAAACTTTTATCAAAATAAAAAATATAAAAATGATTCATATACTATGTGTTGATATTTTATTTTTTAATAAAAAGAATTATATTTATTATTTAAATTAATTAAAAATATCATATTTAAATTTAGATGACGAGGTTACATTATTTTATTAATATAAATATCACACTCCAATTTTGAATCTTGGGTTTTGTGGTAACCATTTTCATATGCCAACATGGTCATATCTAGTAAATAAATTCAATATAATATCATCACTTAAGGCGAAACTTCAAAGTCATTGTTACATTATCTTCAAACTTTTAGTTTAAAGAAAAAAATTATATTATTAAAACGTGGGAAACCTTTCAATTATTTTTTTATTGATCAAAATAGGGATGAGATTCCATAACCTTTCCATAAAATGAACAGCCTTATCATGAGTTTAGACGGAGGGAGGATATCACCCTTGATGGACAATGATGTCTGTTACATTTCTCTCTTTGGTCACAGGGGATGTGAAAATTAACGTCCCTTCCCTTTCTTTCTTTGGTCACATGAGATAAACGTCAAAATTATTGCCTAGGTTTACAGTGTGTCAGTATGTACGCTATTTCGCGCATGGTGGGTCTGTGGACAGGTTGCTCCTATGTGCATAGTATAGCTACAAAGAATATATGCATCGCCTCTTCCTCAGGAACGTTATTGAGTCTGGCATCAATAATATTCATAACTTCTTCTCTTTTCCAGCTCGTCATCTTCTTCGCCCACCCTGTTAGGTTCATGCCCTCTTCATATTCACTTTCATCCACTGATTTCTTGCCAGTGATCAGCTCAAGCAGAACCACTCCGAAGCTATACACATTGCTCTTCTCGTCCACTTTCAGTGTGTACCCGTACTCTGTGTAAATTTAGGAATTAAAATTAAGAATTTGGCCCCAAAATTAAAAGGCAGGGAAAATGTGAAACAACAATTTACCTGGAGCTATGTAGCCGAAGGTTCCTGCTACTGAAGAAATGCTTTTCGATGCACCGGAATGATGCAAGATCTTGGCGAGGCCGAAATCTGCAACACGGGCTTCAAAGTTGGAGTCAAGAAGAATATTAGTGGATTTCACATCACGATGAAGGATGAGCGGCTGGTAATCATGGTGAAGATAGCACAAACCCTTGGCAGCTTCCATTGCGATTTTGTATCTACTTTGCCAATACAAATCCCCACCATTGTTTCCATGAAGCAGCTCCCCCAGGCTTCCATTACTCATGTATTCATACACCAGGAGATTAGTTTCGTGGTTGGAGATAATGGCCAACAATATGACTATGTGCCGATGGCGAATGTTTCCCACTGCCTTGATCTCCGGAGAGAAACCACGATCATTTGAAGAGGCTGTAGTACCCATTAATTTCTTCACTGCAATCTGTTGGCCATTAGGCATTATACCTTTATACACAACTCCCGCTCCTCCTTTGCCGATCATGTTCTCTTCTTTTACGCATTCCAACACCTGGTCGATCTCAAAGTTGATATTGTGGAAGATGGTCATATTCCAGGACCTCATGGCATCGCCTTCTTTCTGGATGGTTGTTAACTTACATTTGGCTACACAAAGTGTTAACACTAGAGAGCAGAAGAGTAAAACTCCCGGAGCTAAGAGAACACACACAAGTCCAACCCCCATGTTTGCTGACCTGCAATGGATGCTTCTACGATATTGACAACGCTGCAACAGAAAAGAGGTCTAACAACTACAATCTAAAACTACAAGAATAACAAAGATGGTGCAGACCGCGATAGACAGCATGTTGGGGAGTTTTCTGGTAAAATCCCAAAAACAGAATTAACAGCACAGAGACAATGCTCTGTTTCACCACAGGTTTTTTTTTTTTAACACAACAGAAACAAATAGAATTTCTGAGCAGCAGACATAATTCATACACACCAAGGATTTCTATTCATTAAAAAAATGATGTTACAGATTATAATCTTCCTCTCTCGGATAGGGATTCACCACTAACAACACACTTTTGTGTGAAAAATTAAATATATATATTTCTCACGCTGCTGCGTGGATCCTTTTACATATTGAAAAAAAACATCTCATACGCACTGTTGTGCCTTCCTTTTCAATTGTTTCCACAACCAAAAAAAAATTACGTATATAGATGACTACCAAAAGGAAATTACTTACATCCGTTTTTCACTTGCCATGCTTCCGTAAAAAAAAATTAAATAGTTTTACTAGCTTTTACTTGTGCCCATACTCCCGTTGAAATAAAAATGATAAAATTAAAAACTTCACCAAAACTTACCAACCCTCAGTAAATTTGCATTTACTGTTTTACTGACAAAACTGGAGGTAAATAAAACTTTTGCTTCACGTCAAATTCATTTGGAGGCTTTTACTTCAACCATTATACAATATGGCTTTGGAAACCCATCGGGTCTGAGCTTCATCGCATAGCAAGCATATATGAAAAAGTGTGCACCCTTGGTTTCCCCGATTGCGATATGCCGATCGCGATTTGGGCCAATACAACTCATCCTTTGCTTTTTCTTATATTTCGTTATATAACGAAAATGGATAAATTACATTGGAAATTTCTTGAGCACGGACTTGAACATTTATCAAAAACCATTTATTATATTATTGGGTCCAATCCATCGGGTCAGATGTATGCCTTATACAAATGGCCCACTCCTTTGGTTTCGCTGATAGCGATACGCCGATAGCGATATCGGCGATCGCTCATTGCAAACACAAAAGCTCCTTTTTAAGTCTTCAACTGCCATTTCGCCGATGTTATATCGGCGATCGCGCATCGTTAAATTTTCATGTTGCTGTACTGCCCACCCGATGCGCAGTTGAAATTACACTTTCAACACTCCCCTTTAATTTCAACTGCTGGGCATTCAATTATACCCAAACATTTCCTCAAAAATTCAAAGCTTTTCTAATGCAATGGCTTTGTCAAAATGTCTGCTACCTGTTCCTGAGTCCTGCAATGTTGTAAAATGATTTCTCCATTGTTTACCAATTCTCTGATATAATGAAACCTTGTGTCGATGTGTTTCGTTCTCTTATGAAACATTGAATTCTTTGATAATGCAATAGCTGAGCTATTGTCACAAAAAATCACTGTTGATTTTGCTTGCTCTCGGCCTAAGCTCCTCAACATTTTTCTCATCCACACTGCTTGGCATGCTGCTACTGTAGATGCCACATATTCAGCCTCTGCTGTAGACAATGCTACAATGGACTTCTTCTTAGAAGCCCATGAAATGGCTCCTGAAACCATGTGAAAAACATAACCGGAAGTGATTTTCCGGTCATCTATACTTCCAGCCCAATCACTATCGGTGTAGCTAGCTAAATCTTTACATTCTGAAACAGTATATAAAATTCCAAGCATTTTGGTACCTTTGACATACCTCAGAATTCTTTTCGCTGCTTCCCAATGTGCTTCCTTTGGCCTCTCCATGAATATGGAAATTAAACTAATAGCAAACATTATATCTGGCCTAGTTGCTGTTAAATACATGAGGCTGCCAACTATGCTCTTATATAAGATAGGATCAAAATCCTTGCTGCTGTCCTCTTTGCTAAGTTTTAATCCCAATACTGTGGGAGTGATTGCAGCCTTGCACTCTTGCATATTAACTCCACCCAACACTGTATTTACATATCTTGCTTGAGAGATAAAAATTCCATTTTCATTTTGATCTACTTCTATTCCTAAGAAGTATCTCAGCAAACCCATGTCAATTGTTTCAAATTCTTCTTTCATGAATGCTTTGAAATTTTCAATGAGGTAGTTATCATTACCTGTAAAAATCACATCATCAACATACAATACAACAATTAGCAATTTACCATCTTTTTCTTTGATGTAGATTGTGGGTTCTCCCTCACATTTGTCAAACTCATTTTCCAGTAGATAGAAATCTATCCTACTGTACCATGCTCTTGGCACTTGCTTCAGCCCATAAAGAGCTTTCTTTAATTTGCATACTTTGTGTTCTTGGCCTTTCTTCTCATAGCCTAGAGGTTGTTCAATATAGACCTCGTCATTTAACACTCCATTTAGGAATGTTGACTTCACGTCCATTTGGTAAACTTTCCACTTGTTTTGTACTGCTATGGATAGCAATGCTCTCACGGTTTCTATTCTTGCAACCGGTGCGAAATTTTCCTCATAATATCTCCCATACTGCTGCTTGTATCCTTTGACAACCAGCCTTGCCTTGTGTCTTTCAATTTTGCCTTCAGCATTGCACTTGGTTTTATAAACCCATTTAACTCCAATGACTTCTTTACCTTTTGGTAGCTCAACCAAATCCCATGTCTTGTTTCTTTCTATGGCATTCATTTCCCCATCCATAGTTTCTATCCATTTCTTATCCTTAATTTCATCTTCGAAATGAAAAGGATCATCAACATGACAATACAAGGCAAATAAGGAATTCATACCTTCATCATAAATATCACTTAAATTTCTGAATTTCTTACCTCTTTCATTCGGTGTGCAAGTGCTTGAAGAGGCACTTGAATTTCCACTTTGTGGTGTGCTTGGAGAAGAACTTTCATTTCTCCTCAAGGGTGTTCCTTGCTGTCCTTGTATTGGCGCTGTTGTTTGGGGATGTGTTACAGGTATCTCCTCATCATCTTCATCATGAGACAAACAGTTTTTAACATTCACTGTTTTCTCTATGCTTCCATCCCAAGGTTCCTGCTCAATAAATTGAACATCTCTGCTCACAAAAAACTTCTTGGTAGATGGGATATACAACCTGTAAGCTTTGGATTCCTCACTATATCCAATGAAAATACATTTCTCCCCTTTGCTGTCCAACTTCCTCCTTAGCTAATCTGGAATGTGTGCATAAGCCACACATCCAAAAACTTTCATGTGGGTGACTCCTTGTTTTCTCCCACTCCATGCTTCTTCTGGAACTCTATTCATCACAGATTTTGTAGGAAACCTATTCAAAATATACACTGCACAATTTAGAGCTTCAGCCCAATAATCATTTGGCAAATGCTTTGCCTTCAACATGCTCCTCACCATATCCATGATGGTCCTATTCTTTCTTTCAACAACTCCATTTTGTTGTGGGGTGTACCTTGCTGTAAATTGCTTATGTATTCCATTTTCTCTACAAAACCGTAGGAATTCCTTGGAGATATACTCACCTCCTCTATCAGTTCTCAAGACTTTGATATGCAGCCCACTTTGATTTTCTACAAGTGCTTTGAAATTTCTAAATTTTTCAAACACTTCACTTTTGTTCTTTAGAAAATAAACCCAAGTTTTTCTAGTAAAATCATCAATGAATGTTAGAAAATATTGGCTGCCTACTAGTGATGGAGTTTGCATCGGTCAACATACATCTGAGTGGACAATTTCTAAGGGTGCTTTTTCCCTTATTCTTTTCCCTGATGGAAAACTTTCTCTGTGTTGTTTTTCTAAGATGCAACCTTCACAAAGGCTGTCCGGTTTCTCTATCAATGGTAATCCTCTTACCATCCCTTTTCTGCTCAACAAATTAAGACCTCCAAAGTTGAGATGTCCAAATCTTAAGTGCCACAACCAATTTTCATCCTTTGGCACACTTTGGAAAGCCTCTTAGGTAACTGCTGCAATTACTTCTTTGTTTTTCAAATCTGCCCTTATTTTGAGAGGGAACAACCTGTTCCTCATCATTTTTACTTCAACAATGCATCTTTTGTTGGGTGCTATATCCATGATGGTGCATACATCATTCTTAAAGAAAACATTGTACCCCTTATGGAAAAGTTGCACAATACTCAAGAGGTTACATCTCATTCCAGGGACATAGTAGACATCTGCTATGGTTTTCTTTTCACCCTTCTTTGTAAATATTTTGACTTCTCCCTTTCCCATAACAGAAATCTTGCTATCAGTCCCAAGTGTGACTTCAGATTTCACATTTTGATCTAAAGCAGAAAACAGGGCCATGTTTCCTATCATATGGTTGCTACAACGAGAATCTAGAAACCATATATCTTCACTATTCGTTTCAGCCATGTTACAAGCTAATAAAACATTATTTTGGCTGATATTTTCTCTAGTGATGTTTGCACTAGAACTATTACTCACATCATGCTGCTTCTTCCTACATTCATTGGCATAATGCCCATATTTTTTGCAATAATAACATTGGACATTGGATTTTTCATACCTCTGTCCTTGAGCATGATGTTGTTCTCTTTGTTGGCTGCTGCCTTGGCCTTGGTTCTGATTTGGATTGCTGCCTCTTCCTCGAGCATTTGCTGGACTGTTCCTTCCACCTCTGTTTTGGCTTCTACCTCTTCCTCTCTTGTTTCCTCTGCCTTGACCTCTTCTTCTTCCAAAAGAAATCTGGGTCTTGAAGGCTTGTTCTAGAGATGAGTTTTCATTTCTACTCAACCTCTGCTCATGTGTTATCAGTGATGCATGGAGTTCATCAACTGTAAAGTTTGAAAGATCCTTTGTCTCCTCTATGGTGGTGACAATCACATCAAACTTTGAGGGAAGGACCCTCAATAGTTTCTCCACAATCCTGCTTTCTTCAAGAACTTCTCCATGTGTCCTCATTTGTGTGACCAAACCAATCACACGAGTGAAGAATGAGTCAATGTTATCTGAATCCTTCATGCTCAGATTCTCAAAATATCTCCTCAGCAACTGTAGTTTTGTTGTCTTCACTTTCTCCATGCCTTGATAGGCTGTCTTGAGAGTTTTCCATGCTTCTTTGGATGTCTTAGTTGCTGCTATCCTTGGAAACACACTCTGGTCCACTGCTTGATAAAAAAATACAAGGGCTTTTAAATCCTTCTTCCTATTGCTCTTTAGTAGGTCTTTCTCTGCCTGAGTTAATCTATTAAACTCATTTTCATCTGTTGGTTCTTCAAAACCATCTTGAACTAATTCCCATAAATCTTGACAGGAAAACAGGGCTCTCATGGTTATGGCCTAATAGTCATAGTTTTTCCCATTGAACTGTGGGAATTCAGGATTAAACATACCCATGTTGGTGCTGGTGCTGGCCATTCTAGCACTCTTTAACTATGCTTCTAAAATGCTTGACTATGTATTAAAATAACTGATTGTTTCTTCAGCAGCTACAAAAAAAACTTTGAGGAATACCAGGATCCTTTTAATTGAGTCTTCACTTTGCTGGAGAAGATTTACTGCAGCCAGAAAACCTCCTTCCTTCAGCTACTTTGAATGTCTTCAAAGAGCCTGAACTAGCTTTGATACCACTATTGGGGATTTTTTTGGTAAAATCCAAAAAACAGAATTAACAACACACAGAGACAATGCTCTGTTTCGCCACAGGATTTTTTTTTAACACAACAGAAACAAATAGAATTTCTGAGCAGTAGACATAATTCATACACACCAAGGATTTCTATTCATTAAAAAAATGCTGTTACAGATTATAATCTTCCTCTCTCGGAGAGGGATTCACCACTAACAACACAATTTTGTGTGAAAAATTACATATATATATTTCTCACGTTGCTGCGTGGATCCTTTTGCATATTAAAAAAAAACATCTCATACGCACTGTTGTGCCTTCCTTTTCAATTGTTCCCACAACCAAAAAAAAATTACATATATATATGACTACCAAAAGGAAATTACTTACATCCGTTTTTCACTTGCCATGCTTCCGTAAAAAAAAATTAAATAGTTTTACTAGCTTTTACTTGTGCCCATACTCCCGCTGAGATAAAAATGATAAAATTAAAAACTTCACCAAAACTTACCAACCCTCAGTAAATTTGCATTTATTGTTTTACTGACAAAACTAGAGGTAAATGAAACTTTTGCTTCACGTCAAAATCATTTGGAGGCTTTTACTTCAACCATTATACAATATGGCTTTGGAAACCCATCGGGTCAGAGCTTCATCGTATAGAAAGCATATATGAAAAAGTGTGCACCCTTGGTTTCCCCGATTGCGATATGCCGATCGTGATTTTGGCCAATACAACTGATCCTTTGCTTTTTCTTATATTTCGTTATATAACGAAATGCATAAATTACATTGGAAATTTCCTGAGCGCGGAATTGAACATTTATCAAAAACCATTTATTATATTATCGGGTCCAATCCATCGGGTCGGATGTATGCCTTATACAAATGGCCCACTCGTTTGGTTTCGCCGATAGAAATACACCAATAGCGATATCGGCGATCGCTCATCGCTAACACAAAAGCTCCTTTTTAAGTCTTCAACTGCCATTTCGCCGATGCGATATCGGTGATCGCTCATCACTGAATTTTCATGCTACTGTACTGCCCACCCGATGCGCAGTTGAAATTACACTTTTAACACAGCAGATGCAGAGCATAGGCGTGGTAACAAGAGAATGGGATGTAGACGATGACCTTAATGCAACGCGGTTACAGAGGAATGGCAACCACGTGGGAGCAGAAAAGCATATGTCACAACAGATTGGCTCTTGATCCTGAAAACGGTAGAGACCAGAGACACCCAAAATCAAAGACACACATATATACAAGTCATAGAGCCAGCGGAGCTATCACCCGATAAAGAAAGGCATTGAGAACATGGATAGTAGGTAGTATGGATTAAACAAAAGGGACAATAGGTAGTAGGGGAGGTATTGTGTGGACATTTATTTTTTTTGGAATTTGGGGAAAAAAATTAAAAATTACATTTTTTTAAAGTGAGAATAGATTCAGTATTATCAAAACTTTTTAAAACACCCATAATCTTGAAATTACAAAATCTCCACTAAAATTTATCAAAATATTATAGTAGAATTTATCGAAATATTATCCAAATTTTAATGATTGAAAAAAAAGTCAGTATGGTTAGACCATGGCAAACAGAATTGACGAGTTGATTGAGCGAAAAGTCAGTATGGTTAGACCATGGCAAACAAAACTGACGAGTTGATTGAGCAAAAAATCAATATGGTTAGACCATGGCAGACAGAACTGGTGAGTTGAAAGCGTACTGCGTCCCAGTCCCAAACCTCTGAGCTTAATCGATTGCAAATTCTCATAATATTCCGGACAGATATGGGTGCAGTCAAAAATTGAGGGCGCCTTTTCCGATTCAGTAATTACTATTTCCAATCCTATAGCTTTATAAATGCGTGTTGACAAGCTAGGGGAACAGTGCTCGCCCTCTTTCTCTACGCTCCATTCATTTGTTCACATGCTGTAGAGAGAGAAAAATTCCCCTAGCTTGTAAACACGCATTTATAAAACTACAGGGTTGAAAATAGGAATTGCCTCCCGATTCTGCAATCTAACTTAACGTGCTAAAAAAAGCAGTTAGAAAATAGGTAGGAAGTATGGCGGATTAAACAACAACTCACTAGTTGCAAATGTTGTACGGCCAAATAGGTTCACACTTGTTTTATCTTTCGCCCTAATCGAATTAGAGCATTAAACACAAAATTAAAATGTGAAGGCATAAACACTGTCCCTAATGTTTCGCCCGAATTACATGATGAAAAAGAAAATTATATGTTTGATAAACAACGTCCCTAACCTTTCGCTAGACTTACATCATGAAAAACAAATATTATATGTTTTACGGAGAAATTCCTCTATATTTTTAGCATAAAAGTCAATTTTTAAAAACAACTAAAATTATATGTTTTACGAAGAAATTCCTCTATATTTTCCCATTCAACGTCAATCTTTAAAATATGCTTTTATAACTAAAAATTAGAATTTTCAAATGATCTGGACACAAAAGTTTTAAGCGATGTAGATATTAAGAAATTTAGACACTGGTTGGTTCGAAATGCGTCGACAAATGATTATTTATGTGATTTCGCCGAAAATTCTCTAAACAACATGTCCTGACGATGAACCACACTGGTTGATTCAAAACGCATCGACAAATGATTATATATGTGATTTCGCTGAAAATTCTCTAAACAATGTTATGGATCACAAAAGTCTAAATTCCTTAATAATTTCCCTGCACGGAGAAGCCACTGCCAAGAAGGTTCATCGTTTCGAGCAGTCACGCATGCAGGTCACAAAGTTGAAATCTGATCTGGTGTCCTGAGGATGAACCACACTGGTTGGTTCAAAACGCGTCGACAAATGATTATTTATGTGATTTCGCCGAAAATTCTCTAAACAATGGTATGGATCACAGAAGTCTAAATTCCTTAATAATTTCCCTGCATGGAGAAGCCACTGCTAAGAAGGTTCATCGTTTCGAGCGGTCACGCATGCAGGTCACAAAGTTGAAATCCGATCTCGTGTCCTGACGATGAACCACACTGGTTGGTTCGAAACGCGTCGACAAATGATTATTTATGTGATTTCTCCGAAAATTCTCTAAACAATGTTCTGCATCACAGAAGTCTAAATTCCTTAATAATTTCCCTGCACGGAGAAGTCGCTGCTAAGAAGGTTCATCATTTTGAGCAGTCACGCATGCAGATCACAAAGTTGAAATCCGATCTGCTGTCCTGACGATGAACCACACTGGTTGGTTCGAAACGCGTCGACAAATGATTATTTATGTGATTTTGCCAAAAATTCTCTAAACTATGTTATGGATCACAGAAGTCTAAATTCCTTAATAATTTCCCTACACGGAGAAGCCGCTGCTAAGAAGGTTCATCGTTTCGAGCGGTCACGCATGCAGGTCACAAAGTTGAAATCCGATCTGGTGTCCTGACAATGAACCACACTGGTTGGTTCGAAACACGTCGACAAATATTTATTTATGTGATTTCGCCAAAAATTCTCTAAACAATGTTATGGATCACAGAAGTCTAAATTCCTTAATAATTTCCCTGCACAGAGAAGCCGCTGCTAAGAAGGTTCATCATTTCGAGCGGTCACGCATGCAGGTCACAAAGTTGAAATCCGATCTAGTGTCCTGGCGATGAACCACACTGGTTGGTTTGAAACGCGTCGACAAATGATTATTTATGTGATTTCGCCGAAAATTCTCTAAAAAATGTTATGGATCACAGAAGTCTAAATTCCTTAATAATTTTCCTGCATGGAGAAGCCGCTGGTAAGAAGGTTCATTGTTTCGAGCGGTCACGCATGCAGGTCACAAAGTTGAAATCCAATCTGGTGTCCTGACGATGAACCACACTGGTTGGTTCGAAAAGTGTCGACAAATGATTATTTATGTGATTTCGCCGAAAATTCTCTAAACGATGCAGATATGTTGTATACTTTAGTCAAAATGAACTTGGGTGATATGATTATTTTGATCAATAGTGGAAAAAGATAAAACACTTTAAAAATATATATGTTCAATGACAATGTATGATAAATAATAAATAATTTTACATGATAATAATAAACTATATATTAATTACAATTGAATTTATTAAATAATGAATCTATACCAATTATATATTAATTATAATTAAATTTATTAAATAATGAATCCATACAAGTGAGGATAATTTTAGATAGAGGAGGAATGCCATGTTATAGAGTTTTATGAACCCAACGTTTCAGACTCACTTCCATCATCAGGAATGCCTCAATAGATATTCTGAAGATATTGATGATGTATCCATGAGTTGTATTTCAGAGTATATATATAGGTTATGAAAGAAATAATATAAGAAATCTGGTTGGCCATTATCTGATTAGTTTGTTTAATATTTTATTATTTTTAAAATTAATTTCGTAATTATTTATTAATTAATTTGTTTAATTAATTATTTTTTTATATTAATTAAACAAAATAATTAATTAATTAATTTTATTATTTAATATTTATTAAATTAATTTACTTTATTTATTAATCTTTTATTATTTAATTATAAATTTGTTTAATTAATTAATTAATTTGTTTAATTAATTAAAAAATTAGTTTATTTAATTAATTAATTAATTTGTTTAATTCTTCTTCTTCTTCTTTTTCTTTTCTTTTTTATAATTTATTTATTTGTTTCATTTTTATTAATAATTCTTAATTTTAGGTTCCTAAATGGAATGTCTTATATAGAATTTAAACCCTTAAAGATTTGGTGAGTTAATTCACTATAATTTTATATATAAATTCTAGTGTTAATTTCTAATTATTTTAATTTGAGTTATTACGACTATATGCTTAATTTTAAATTCATATGTTACTATAATATTATAATTGAAATTGTTTTTATAAAATTTTTAATATATATTATTATATTTAATTTGTAAAAAATTAATTAAATTATCTATCTATATATATATATATATATAAGAAAAAAGTTCCATCCAATTACAAATAAATTTTGATTAAAAAGTTTAACTCTTTGTTTCTGAGTAAATAAAATAGAATTTTTACCCAAACAAAATTGAAAACCAATTACAATGTAAAGTTTTAATTATTTTATCTCGTAAGAAAATGTATATAGTTGGTTTTTATAGTAAACAATACTCTTAATTTGACTACAATTTGGAAAATACATCTAAAAATCACATTATTTAACCCCCTCATACGAACCCAATATACCTTCCTAATTTAAAAAACCCCTACTTTCACTAGATAGATTTTTTATGCCTTTTTATATTTTTTCATTAACTTTGAACTCCATTTTTTATACCTACCAATATAAAAATCCTTTAGCCCCTATTATATGCTCAATATATTATGTCATTTTGTCCTGGATATGGTATTGCTGCCCTAGTGAAAGCCCTCGTGGAATTTTTAAATAGTTTGCATCATAGTAAAAGTTGATAATTATATAACTAATATATATTTCATTTTAATCACAAATGTAACATGAAGAGATCAAATCCCTTTAGGTGCAAACCCTTTTTACAATACAAAATTTAAAAGATTTGCACCTCCAAAAATTTGATCTCTCTTGAGACTTTATAAATCATGGTGTGTGTGTGTGTGTATATATATATATATATATATATATATATCAAATTGCATAAATGGATTCAACTCCTTGAAAATCCCCTGGATAGTTGGATTGTGTAAACTACGTAGCATAAACGTGCAATTCCAATCAACATTTTTTTGATTAAAAAATAACCATTAGAAAAAGGCCAAAATGTAAAATAATGATACTTGAAAAGTTATAACCATAAGAATTTATTTTTTCCATTGATTTATAATATACATTGAAGGTTTTCTTTTCATTTGTTTTTATTTTGAGTGACTTGTATTGCCTTATAAATTATGGAGTACAAGATTATTGAAAAATCTTTTGTCAATCTCTCACTAGGGAGACTAAACCAAAGCCAAATATTCATTTTCCGTAGAGAGACAAGAGATAATAGAGTATTGAGATAGTAAAAAATTAACATGAAAAAATTGAAAAGTTCGCCTAACCAACCTTAGAAGTGTACAATAGGAGCCAAAAACTAATAGAACAAAAGAATGGAAACCTGCATGGAATCTTTATTGTCACCTAGATTGCCTCTAGCTAGGGGTGGGATGCCAAGGTGTTGTTCAATGCATTCCATCCTTCGATATAGGTCCTTCATATTGCAATGAATATGCTCAAGTGAATGGATGAATTTGATCGATGTTCGTGCCAATCCAATAAGGTTTTTCCAAAGAGGAACTTCATGTGCCGATACAAATCAACTATGTGCATATCCGAGTTGACGTGTCCGTGGGTGTGCCTAATGTCAAGTACCGAGTCTACCATCTCAGCAAGTACCTTAATGCCCGAGAGCTAGAGCCTATGAGAGGTTCCTTCCTCATCAATATGGGTTAGTTCCTCCTGAATGGCGTTCGAAGTGTGTTTGTGAAAACATGCAACAATGTCCTCCAAGTTGTGGTGCATAGGTGCGTTGCCCTAGTGGGCCCACTCTTGATGGCAAGATGCACACATATGGACGTGGTTTGCATGTTTGCAAGGCATGCAGGAGAGGTATAAAACGAGAATAAGGTAGAGGGCTAAGGGAGGGGAGATAGGAACAACAAAATATACGAGTGGAGGCCACGTAGCAAAGACACGGGTGAAAGAGATTGAGTGATAATAGCCATGACTAAAGGAAATCATTAGCAACATCCAACGCAAGAGAGAAGGAAGTTGGCTTGAGATAGGCATGGCAAAGATTATAGAATCAATGAAGAAGAAGACCAGTGGTTAAGGTCTTGTTGTAGTGAAAACTCAACTTCTCCATTTTTGACTTATTTATTTCAAATAATGAGGACCCTTTCCATAAATTTTTGGCTAAATCACCTTTTAAATATTTTTTTGGTTAAGTGTCTTACCAGTTTGCCAATTTTTTATTTTCATCAGATTTCTATTTTGATTGCTTAAGTGAGTTCGAATTTTCGTTAGCTTTCTATTGATACTTGTTTCATCTTATTTCGTTACAGGGTTTACAAATGGTGCAATAAATTTGTAATTGATTGTAAATATTAATCCCTAACTAATTTTTATTAATTATTTCATTTTTCACTAACGGTCCTACAAAATCGCCTAGCCAAATTGTAGAGTAATTAAAATTATGTGTTTTTGGAATATTGGTAATTGATTCCACTTCCCAATCTTAAAAGAAATTACGAGACCAGAAATCTCAAAATTAAAAAGTATTTGCATTTCACTTTTTAGATTTTTAATTACCAAGTGACTGTAGTCTATAATGGATGAGTTTCACTCCAAGTGGGTCCCACTTCACCTCACCTCCTCTCTTACTCTTTTACAAAAGTCTTCCTGAAAAAATCTCGATAAAAATCATGATCAAAACTTATGATACAAAAACCCCAATAAAAATCTCGATATAAAAAAGAAAAACCAAATATATAAAAAATAAAAAAATCTGATATATAAAAGTTATGATATCAGATATCGGCATTTTGCATATTTGGTATTTTTTATTTTAATTAAATTTTGATAGGTTTTGGCAGGAGAAAAGTTGAAAATATGAGGAAGAGAAGATTTCAATCAATGGATTTTCTCTAACAATAGAAGAAAAAGAATTTTGACCAATGAAGATTGTTGGAGGAGATTTGTTCTTTAACAACTCTCCTATTTTGAATTCATTTCTGTAATTATAAATAACGGTTTGTAGAACGAAAAAAGGGCTTCTCTTCTTTGCAATTCTAGAATTCTTAAACCACTATTGTAATATGAGTTTCATTGATGTAGGTAGAGAGGATCAATATTAGATCTGGGGATTATTGGAATTTGTCTCTTTTCATTCTGAACTATGTATGAGAAGTAGAGCTTACACTATTGTAGCTCTTCCTTTTAGCAGCATAGTTTATGCTTTGGAGGAGATTGTAGGAGATCGTAGTTAAAGAATAGAGCAAGAGATCATGTTTCATTAGTTTATAATTTGAATACCTTTATTTAATTTCAAATTTCATTTATGTAATGGTGGATCTGTGTAAAATTTGCTCATTTTGTGCATTCATGTTTGATATGAGAAAAAATGTCTTTTCAATTAGTTATCTAATTCATAGTCACATAGATTTATTATTAATTTCTCTTTCATCAAATATTTAAATAAGATTTCTAAGGAACTATTTACTTAGAAATTTGTCATCAAAATACATTTTAGTTACTATTGGAATGATGAGAACTATTTCTTGGTTTTGATAGTCTATTATTCATTGTTAAATGACCTGCAAACATAACATGTTTTGGTAATTATAATATTAGCTAGTAGAACTATTTCATTAGCCATATATTCATCATAATCTAGACATGCTTAAAATCCAAATCATTTAATTACTTTTCTCTCGGTTGGGTTAGATCTACATCTTCATAATCGATATATGCTTAGGATTTCTTTCCTTTTACTTGCATTCTAGGATTGATTTGCATTTAGGTTGATCATTACATTTATAGAAGTCTTTTTATCAAAGAGGAAAACTTTAATAGTAGCTTGGTTGAGCCCTAAATCAGCATAAGGATCACTTTTTTGTCTGATTAGCAAGAAGAGTCGATCTGATGTCCCTTCTCTATTAGTAGGTGAAAGCCATATTTTAAACCAGTAGAGATAGAGAAGGTAATTGGACCTAGTTTAACCAATTGGAACCACCATTTCAAACAGAAAAGGATATGCTCTAAGGTCTCAACCTGGTGGCTTTCCCAAAATGTTGAGGTAGACATTTCGAGCCTATAACATTTTTGGCGCTAGAAGGATGGGCCACAGTAAATTGTTTTCTTTGAAAAATTTCAAGGTTTTATTTTATTAATATGGCTCCATGTAAAGACTTCCTTGGAGTTGTTTTATTGGACCTCGTCCAACTTCCACTCCAGTAAGAGAAGTCTACACCCTGTCTTAGGTAAAATACAATGGTAAAACGTCTGCTTTTAACGATCTCCTTTAGTTTATTTTAAGTTGCAGTAATTTCAAAATTGATTGTTGGGTCCCTATAATACTAGTGATTACCCCATTACTATTGTAGTTATACCCCTTATTAATATTGTTGTGCCCCTATTGCCCCCATATTGTTATTACTGTGCCCCATAGAATCCCTCTATTGTTATTTTTGTGGCTTTATATTATTATTGTTAGGTCGGCTGGTTTATATTGTGACTCCTTAGACTCCTATATATAGAAAGGAGGTTTTGTCATTTGAATCATCCAAGAATTGTTCATTTATGTAATGTAAAGGAGGTTGCCCCCTCGAAGAGGCTGAATTCTAAGGCGTTGATCTATCTTTTCTATCTTTTCTTGAGCTCGTTCCATAACATTTGGTATCAGAGCTTTGGATTCTAGGGTTTCGCTGCTCGAAACAGGTCATCGTGGAATTTTCGCTATAACTTTTATTCTATGACGTTTCAGAATTCACAAAAAAACCCTTTTTGAGAAGAAATCGTGCTGAACCTTGGATCCGAATTTCAGAGCTTTTCACGCAATATTTGTGGAGATATGATCTGAGGAAGTTGGTCTTTTTGCAGACTCCTGAATTACATTCCAAACATGTGACCTGGGGAAAATCGTCATAACGTTCGCTCTGGGGATCGAATTGAAATTTCATAAGAAGGTGCAGAAAGAGGACGGACTGTAGTTTCTTGTATAAATTTTTCAGATCCAAAGGTCGAAACAATGACTTGTGGCACGTCGTACAAGTTTTCTCTACTGAACTAGTCTATAATCAAGTCACTGTGGGAGATTTCAATAACTCTTCCTTGGAGAAACCAATTTGGGTCAAGCTTATGGCATCAGAAAGAGGACACAAAGGGCTACTATATATCACAAATTCAGAACTAGATGATTGGAAAGTATAGAGATACATCAGAGGCAATATCAAGCTCCTACAAAGTGAAAAAAGGTGTGTAGATTTTCTTAAATTTTTGCTTAAGCTTGGTTTGAAAATTTATTTTGAAGAACTTCAAAGGGCATAATAGAGCATTATTATTGGTAACTGATGCCCCAAGGAAAGAAAATGCAAACGCCTAGTAAGGAGCCTGGAAGCTCTAGCATGACTCATGAAGAAGAAGAATAAATGTTATATGATATATCAAAATTACAAGAACAAGTGCAACAAGTGTCACTTGCACAAAAATCAACAGAATCTAAGATGGATGGTTTAAGGAAAGATGTAGAAGCTAAGATTGATGGTTTAAAGAAAGGCGTAGAAGCTAAAATTGATGGCATAGATGATAAGATGGAAGAATTGAAGATAAATATGAATAAGTTGCTACAAGAAATGGTCAATAAGAGTGAAAGGGTACTAAAGGAAAATCATGATGAGAACAAATGAAATGTTGATCATGATTCCATAGACTCTAATGTTGGATCGAAGACTCACCATATTCCAAAAATCAATATGAGGAAGTTTGATGGCAAGGATCTTGCCACATGGATATTACAGATGGAGCAGTTCTTCGATCTCAATAATGTGCAAAACACACAAAAGGTACGTATGGCAACTTTATATTTGGAACCAAATCAGTTTGTATGGTATCAATGGCTTTGCTCTCGTAAACAATTTATCATTTGGGCAATTTTTACGGAAGAATTGATAGCACATTATGAGGATACAAAAAGCAACACTTTTTTTAGCCAATTGATAAGTCTCAAACAAAAGGGTTCAATAATGGAGCACATTGAGGAGTTCCAACAATTGAACATAAGGGTAAAAGATATTCCAGAGGAGCATAGCATTGATGTGTTCATAGGGTCTTTAAAGGATAATATCCAACATGATGTTCACCTTTGGGAACCCGATTCATTAGAGAAGGCATTCAGGTTAGCAAGAGAAAATGGAAGCAAAATATGGCAACCAGAAGCACCACTCACAACTATAAAGACGGGGTGTTGTTGCCCTAGTTTCCACAAACCTATAAGGTTGACACCACAACAATTGGAAGAAAAGAGCAAAAGGGCTTTGTTACAGTTGTGATAGCAAATACACTAAAGGTCATAAGTGTGCTGAGAAGAAATTATTCTACATAGATTGTGAAGAGGAAGAAGAAAAGGAGCAAGAAAGGTCAAAAGAAGAGGATATACTCCAGGAACAATGCCTAGATGAAGAACAAATGAATCCGACCATATCTTGTAATGCATTGGCGGGAATTACCACTCCTCAAACCATCAAGATAGAAGGACAAATCAAGAAGAAAAAGGTAATAGTGTTTGATTGATTCAGGAAGTACCCACAATTTTATTCATTGTAAGGTAGCAAAAGAATTGAATTGCTTCTTATATCCAACACTAGAGTGTCAAGTGATGGTTGCAAATGGAGGAACAATAAATTGCTCTAGAAAGTGCCATAATATCAAGCTATCCATGGGAGAATGTATTGACTAGTCCAATGCTTTCCATTCCAATGGGAGGTGCTGATGTTGTACTAGGAGTCCAATGCCTACAATCCTTGGGTACAATAGCTTTTAATTTTCAAGAACTTTTCATCAAATTTTCTATGGAAGGAAAGGAAGTTGAATTAAGGGGTATTTCAAGGACACCAGGAAAGATAATCAGCTCTAATGGTATGACAAAGCTTCTAAAAAAGGGGAAAAGAGCTGTAATTGCACAATTATGTTCGCTAGATGTTTCCACATCGGAATCATATATTTATCCAGATCTCCAAAAAGTCCTGGACAATCATTCCAAGGTATTTGAGACTCCCAAAGGTCTCCCACCTAT